>VZRN01003464.1:170690-232311 GCA_013397935.1 Dasyornis broadbenti | reverse complement strand
TATAAATATAACTATATATAAGATATAAATAAATATTTTTAAAATCCTCATACAATTGAGGTCTACTTAAAATGCTTACAAGTATTTTCAGCTTTTACTTTAAAAAGAATCATTTTAATAGAATTTCTGGAAAGAAATTTTCTTTGGTTTTATATTCCCAGATAAGCCAGCATTCTTTTTATTGAAGTGTTTTTTATCTTCCTAGTCTGGAATGGCTAATTTCTTTAAGTTTTCTTCATGACAGATAAAAATTTCAAATTTTAATGACAATATGCCTTAAGTCAGACCTCAGAACTTAAATTTCTTAACACCTCTGTGGAATAAGCCCAAAACATACATAATGAAAAAACGAGATGTAGATTACTTAGTTCCTCGATTACTGTTTTCTTAAATACATTTCTAGGAGTTGAAATTGTATGAGTGTTAGAGCCTGGAGCAGAGAGAAAGTGTTTGTGTCAGGCACTACTGTTATAAATTGAAGGAAATTAGTGGGCGATCTGAATGAAAAAAACCAAAACCCTAATCTCTACCTTTGAAAACAAATTTTAACTTACTTGAAAGCAGAAAAGTATACCTCTGTTTATGGGTAATGATGTTTTATTCTGTAGCTATGCATATGCTATGGTGCTCTCCTAGAAATGTTCAGCTCCCTGAGGAAGAGGAGAGACTGTACATGTTAAATATTAAAGCAGATTTGTGACATAAACTTGGATAGGTCATCCCATGCTCTTTGGCACAGAGACTCTATGACATGGATGGCATGTGGATGCCACTCCAGGAGTTTTGCAGTCTGGTCTGGTTTTAGTTGAAACAAACATTGTGCACTTGACACAGCTGATTCAGTTTGTTCCAGGTGTGGTGGTCTGAAAACCTTGGGTTTTCCAAGTGTTTTTATGCCACATCATTTCTCAATGAAGATTTTATCTCAAAAGGTTTTTTCCAGCCCATAAGAATTGTAAAGCTTTCCAGTCTTGTTAGCCACCTTGCTCTTTCATATAGAGGCACAATGAAACTATAAAGACAGAGCAGTTTTGAATCAAGGCAAATTCTGAGTATATAATATAAGCAGTAAAATACAAGGAAAGCAACACACAACTATGGCTGAATCAATGCCTTCATTCTGTATCCCTTATATTTAGTTATTTGTATTTTGAGCTATGTATGTCTTCACAGGACATCTGACCCTTTATTTTCTAACGTTCACTACAAAACTAAGTAATTTAGGGGTGTTACAGTCTTTAAGGCCTAGGCACCCATGTAGTTTATACTGTAGTATATTCATCCTGCTTGAACTAACTCACAAATGACTTTCCATTTTGATGGATACAAATGTTATTTCTATTTTAAGCAAGGCCATTCTGGACGAGTGAATTGTTTCTCTGGTTTATAAATCCTATCTATACCCATGACCTGCTGATAGTTTAAATATGTATAGCTGTGCATTGGGCTTTATGTAACAGTGTGCATTGTACAGCAGAGGGAGTATTTTGTCAGGAATCGAGAAGGCGATTTGTCACTGTGTCACTGAGTACTTGGCACATCACCAGCTCTAGCAAGCTATAGGATATCTTTCTATCAGGAACAATCAGCCACTAGCATGTTAAACAGGGTATAAGTGCAGAGGTTGGATAGGATAAGCTTTAAGTTACTAAACTCTTTCATTTTGTCAACTGATACAGAATAGATACCAACACTGCTGAAAATGTGGTGGGAAATGGATATGCATGTTAAAAATGAAATGTTCTGTTGTTAACAGTATTTACCTTTCTATAGGCTGGGATTTTAAAATATTCTTTATGATTTAATTATTTTTGAACAAGTTTTCTCCTCTTTCTGTTCCATAAACCAGTGTTTCCTAAGGTTTTATGCGCTTTCTGGCTTTCATGCCTGTGTGTGTGTAAATTTGCAGAAGTCCAGCCCTACTGGACTTAATGGCATTTGCCACTCTTTTGCTGGAGATGAAATGCTGTAGTGGGCATTAGTAGGGGGGCTAAATTGTGCCATGAGAGATGTGGGCAAATGTGATGCATGGTCTTCCATTCATGGGTAAAAAAAAAAAGACAAAATATTTGTAATGAACAGGTAGAATAGCATGAGGGAGTGGGACGAAATTAATCCTGATATTCTTCTGACTTATTTTATTACCATATTGGCCAAGATTTCAAATTCTGCCTAGTGTCTTTTATGAAAGGCAGGTATTAAGTAAAACCCCAAATGAACTCTTTGCTTATTATTATTGCTATTATTAGAGGTGTTCATTTATAGCCCAATAAGCACAAAGGTAAATTGACTTTAAACTGATGATGCCTTTTTGCCTTTTTCCCTGTGCTCCCCTCATCAAAACTGATTGTTTAATTCTATTGGATTCTAGAGACCAAGATGGGTTCGTAGCTGTTCCATTTTCTTTTTCTAGTTTTTTTTAATTTTTTTATTTTTGATTTGAAGGTATTACTTGTACTTTCAGAACTTGATACAGGCCTCACATTTCTATTATTTCACCTTTCCTATTAGAGTTTCTTTTGAACACTAGATTTGCTGCTTCCTGGCATCACAAGAAGAACTGAACAAAACCACTGTCTTTAACAGAAGGCTCTTGGCAATTTGGTGTTATCACAGAAGTGTGTGTCAGCAACGCAGGGCTCAAATCCTGGAGGAGTTTATTCAGTCTTCGTTCTTGTTCCTGAGCCTGCTTCTTAGAGCTATGTGAGAACAACATGCATTCAGTTCTGTGGTGATGTGACAGACCTCACTTTTTTATTTAAAAGTTGTTGTTTTTATTTTTTTAATAAGAAGATAGCTGAATTAAGGTACAAAGGAAACGTCTCCGCTGACTAAATACAAAACTTCCAACTTATGCACAAAAGTTTTACTGACTGCTCTATGTGTAAAGCATAGGATTTCCTTTTATACTGTGTTCCAGACAGTTCCTTCTTCCCTGTTTGGTGCAGTCCTCTGTTGTCTATTGAATCCACCTGATGCACAAAGTCCCATCTGCAACTGCACCCGGACATGGGACCTGGCATATTTCCAGGGCAGCTGGCTCTGGTCCCAGCTCTGTTGTTTTTAGTTTGGGCTCTGTGAGGTCTCTTGTTGATGCAGATTTGCTCTCAGCTTTAGCCCCTGAAGCAGCAAGGATGAACTCTCCTAAGCCTTGAAACTTGTGGTGAGCCATCCTGAGGTTCCTCAGGTTAACTGTGTTCAATGCTCCACCAGGGCACAGGAGCTCTGTTTGCGCTGTTACAGTTTTGAGACCTGCCTTGCCAGCAGAATAAGAAACCTTTTGTTTTGCCTGGCTTTTACTCAAAGCTGGTCTTCTAAGAAAAACAGAAGTTTGGAGCTTCTCTCTAGCCTTTACTTGCTAATTTTTGTTTGTTTCTTAGGGCCTACTGAGTGTGGCTTGTGCCTAGTGAGAGGATTGTAACTGCTCCAGATTCCAGTTCTGGGATATTTGTTCCTAGCTTTTCTCTCTACTACAATTGTTGGTCTAGTGGTGGAATTTCCCACTTAAGTGAAGATCTTGGTGCACAAACATGTTAATTTTTCACTTTGATGTCCTTGACAGATGAATGCAGTGCATCATGCTGCTATCTCAGAAGGATATATCCATTTCTCATGGTTTTGTTTATAATTTTGAATACAGTGAGGGGTGTAGATCCCTGAGTGGCTGCTGAATAATCGAGCTCCAGAACCCAGAAGCAGCAGAGCGGTATCAGTATGGTGCTGTACTGGGAATAATTAGCCTTGCTTGAGAGGCAGGTCTAATTAGCCCATGCACAATGTTACTCTAACGAGGTTATATTCTCTCTGAGACCTCAGCTAATACCGCTGCATGGTGCTATATAAATGTACTGGTTTGGCTGTTTGGCTCTCACATGATGTTGCATTGCACTGAGTAAATATGCATTTGAAGGGGAAAATAAGGGCCCAGAAAGATTTTTTTATTTCCTTGTTTGTTTGTTTGCTTGTTTATCGTATGCAGGAATATGTATGTATATCTGTGGGGTACTATTCTGTCATCCCAGCTCACTAGGAGCATCCTGGTGAAATCAGTGGAGCCATTGCTTATAATTCACTCAGCTGTGTCATTCAAGACCTTAGAGTTTTGGACTTACGAAAATGCCACTTCTCATAGAAACATAAATAAAAGTGACTGACTTATAGTCGTGCAAGTTATCAAACCTCTGTTAACATGCCACAGTGGCAGCAACAGACTTCTTTTTAATTCTGTTAAAGTGTTAGACAGCTGTGGTTTAGCCAATTAGGAAACTTCCACTAATTTTATTTTGTGCCAAGTTGAAAAGTATTGCTGATGACTTAGTGTGAGTGCAGCCTGTCTTTCATCATTGTTCACACTTTTTAGTCCTGTAGAGTCCTCCTGTTCTCCATAACTTTCTGGCAAAGACTTGTAGAAAAATGTCTGCTTCAGTGCCTGTTGATTATTGGATTAATTTGTGCTTCTTTTTCAAAAGGCTGATTGTCAAGGATTATTTTGCTTCAACTTGGATTTTGTATTTTTTCCCTGCTGTTGCTAGAACATTTCTAAAATATTTGAAACGAGTCCTAAAGCATGTAAAATGAAGTGCCCCGAGAGATGGAATAGCCCAAGCAATCCCCAGATATTTGCTTTAAGAATTTCTAAAGCTTTATTCAGACAAAGGGAAGCATTTGGTGTTGGAATGCTGCTCTGCCCTAAGGCCAAACTTTTCCTGCACAGGGAACAGCGCAGGCAGGGCACCAGCTTAGGTGCTGGGCGTTGTCCAGGCTGTGGGTTCATAGCTTCCCTGCAAGCTGTCCAGCAATTCCCTCTTGGATAATTGACTTTGAGAGTAATGCTAGCAAAATTGTTTCAGAAGGGTAGGGAGGAAGGTAATAATTTTCCATACCTTTGCCAAGCTCTGAAACCAATTCATGGACAACATAATATCACTTGTCATTTCCACTGAAGTGCTGATTTGACTGGGCCAGTCCAGTCCTCTTATCAGTGTGGAAGTGAAATTGT
Source organism: Dasyornis broadbenti (assembly GCA_013397935.1). Classification (NCBI taxonomy): domain Eukaryota; kingdom Metazoa; phylum Chordata; class Aves; order Passeriformes; family Dasyornithidae; genus Dasyornis; species Dasyornis broadbenti. The sequence goes on along the minus strand of VZRN01003464.1, from coordinate 227,312 downwards.
TACTTGTCCCAGCCCTAGGAGAACCGAGGGAGTTTTCTGACGCCTGTAAAACATATCACCCTTCGCACATGCACTGAGCAGAAGTTGGTCTTGGGTTCAACTTGGGTTTTACATGAGGAGGGCACTAGGACCACTAAGAAAAGATTGTGACAATACCTTAACGTGGCAGTGTCCGAGATGTGGGGCTGATTTTTTGTTATATATACCCTCAAGTTCTGCATCCAAATTGTTTATGAAAATGTTGACGAGCACTGGCCCTAAAATGGAGCCCTGTGGAACCGCACAAGTGACTGAGAAGAATTTTATAAACAATGTTTAGGCAGTAAAATGGAATCTTACTGTGACTGCATATTCCATGGCTGAGATACAAATACTGAAGGGACTTAAACTGTGAGAAAGGTTTTAAAAGAATATGGTAGTATAGTAGTACTCCAATATACTCCTATATATATATATATATCCAACTACTCATGATGGATCTCTTTGGTGCACCAGTTTATGAAAATGTTTACCTATTGATAAATTATTATTAAGAAAAAATGATTCTATGTTCTCCACTATAATGCTTGCTTTACTGTTGACAGAATTTCATAAAATACCAGTATAAAATATTGTAGTTGTTAATGAAATACCTTATTACATAGTGAGTGTACTTGCAATCTTTGGATTTCTCCTATTACATTTATCGCATATTTTATTGTTGCTTCTCCAGTACATATTTGTATAAATTCTTACTGGTTTCACTGGGATCACTGAAAGGAAGAAACATAAACTCTGAAGCATAGAAGTACTGCTTCTGTTCAATATTTCTCTCTATTCTTATTCAAGTGGGTTGTTTGTTTTTTTCTTGTACATCCAAAGTTGCTTTATTTGTCTTTTATCTCAAATACTTAAATCCTTCTGAGATTGTCTTTCTTTCTTTTCTTGGTCTACTTGATTATGTTTTATATCTGTTTTCAAGGATAATTTTCATCTAAAAAATAGCCATGGTGTCTTAGTATGAAACATGATTTATTTATTTTATTGTTGATAACATAATTTGTGAATTCAGTCACACACTGAGCGCACCTCACTAGAATATTAATTTCCTACAAACATGAGAGCAAATAGTGAGATGTACTGTACATCTTGATCGTGAGGTTAAGTGAATTCATCTAGTGTGGAATGGAATATAGCTGCACAATTGTAATTTTGTTTCTTCCTGTTGATTACTGTATTTAGATCTAGAAATAATGTTTTTACAAGAAAAAAAGCTTAAGAGAGAGAAAGGAGTGAAATAGCACAGTAATTTTTTTATGTGAGAGCTAAGCATGTTAAATATTTCAATATTCACTTTTAAAGCAAATTAGATCAAACAAATCACTGTACTTTTGATCTGTTTCAAAGACTTCAGACATTTTTGTCATAGCGTTTTGGCTGTTTCAAGTGTTGTTGATGCCTTGACTTTTAACAGAAACAAAACAACCCTGCAAATATTTCTATTTCTAAGCAGAATACAGAACTTAAGACTATGGCTTTACTGATGCCTTTGCTATGGAGCAAACCCATTTACCTTTAAGATAAAGTAACCTAATTGATCCAAGGTATCACTGCAACAGCATTGCAAGTTCAATGTGGACCTGCATTCACTGAGTGCCCCAGCATGTTCATGAAAACCTCTATATTGATTTTGAAGGCTTTTCAAAATTTAACATTTAATGTTGTTGGGGTAATGCAGGTCAGTGTTCTCAGGGCAGGTAGATGGATTAGATTGTAGCACACCACATGTAGTGAGTCCACACGTAACTGGCCCCCCACTATATCTTCCAGCACCTCATCACAAATGTGATGTTGCAAAGTTTTGGTAACCTACCAGATCGTGAAAGGTTTGGTACTGGGTTTCCATGAGAACTCAGTGAGGACAGTAACTGGGAATGCTGTGGGTGTGTATCACTGAATTGGAAGAAGAAATCTATCCAGCAAAGAACGGTCTTTACTAAAACAAGGATCTACTGAGCTGTAAAAATCTGAGGAAAGCAAGTTAGAGATAAAAATATACGAAAAAATTACTGTAAATGATGATGAATGGCATGATTGTCCTTACCTGTAATTCTGTCACCAAGAAGCAGGGGCAGGCTCCTCATACTCATGAGTACACACTCACATACAAATAAATACAAGTATTTACTTGTAGGCCACTTTGATTGCACAGTTCTCAATCCACTGCAGACACTGGGCATATGTGGTCGTTCTCCAAAACTTTCAGGCTATTCTGCAGGTCTACACTCCATTGGTTTTCAAACTGAGTTAATGATTAATCTTATTTTTACACAGGAAATTTTTGTAAATACGTAGTAAACACGAAAAAGTAACCATATGGAGAAAAGCCATTCTTTATGTCAATCAGTGCAAGTTGCAATTTTTTTAATAATGAAAATTGAAATGATAATCTAAGTCAGTTTTTAAGGTCTTCAGTAGTTTTGGTATTTAGTCTTAAGCCTCAGCTAAAGAAATGGAAGAAAACTAGCATAGGTTCTTCTAGGAGCACTTTCGTTTTGTATATTGATTTAATCTAGAGGAATAATTTCATAAATAATATATGTATTGCATAGATATAAAAATAGATAATTTAATAAAATATATAGCCAGAAGGGTGGTCTAATGGTGGAATGAAGGAATGTCTCATAAGTCATCTCAAGTTTGTGACCTGTCACATTACTTAATATCTTAAAAATTTAAAAATTTCCACAGTCTGGTGTTCTCCATTTTTCAGCCAAGGAATTAATTGAACTGACAAGGTATGAGGAAAGCATTGTAAATCATTTTCTAATGAACTTACATGTCTGAAACTTAGACCAAAAGCTATAGGCACTTTTATTACAAGTTAGGTTTGACTTTATCTTGGCAGTGAGTTCACTAGTGTTCTGCTGCAGCCAGTTCTTTTGAAGTCAATAATTTCCCTATAGCCCCTTCTATATGTGTAGATCACAAGGATACCTTTGCCATGCCAAACTTTGCTCCTTGTACAGCATGTAAAAATACAAGGCAGTAGAGAAAATCTTTTGCAAAATGGTTGGCTGATAAAATTTCAGTAAGAATCAATTTCCTTCTCTCTGCTAATGGTATTTAATATATATTCACAACAAATATGCAGACTTGGGGGTTTTATTTAATTCTTTTTTTTTCCTCTGTCAGAAGATTCTTTTACCTGTAAAGCTTAGACATGTTTGGATATAAAGGATCCAGGCAGACACTATCAGTGTTTTGTTGGTTTGGGTTATTTCCTCTTCTGTGAAATGGCAGGTGTCACAAATTGCTGGCCATACTTGAGTCTGTTGTTTACAGTTTGACTAACACTTTATAGTTGTATAAAAATGTTTGCAGCTACTGAATGAAACCAGCTTATTTTCTTACCACGAAGATTTAAAAGAAAATTGAGAAAGAGAACTGGATCACTAGTGAGCTGTTGGCTTTGTGGGGAATTAATTACTGCTTTTTGAATATAAAATATGGTACTTTTATGCCAAAGTCCTTCTAATGCCAACAGTCAAAAAATTCCATTTATGAGTCAAAAACTGTATTGTTTCACTGCTGATGCCTTCATATCTGCCTGAAGATATGTCCCTGCTTGAATTTAAGTTGTGGAATGGTGAATTTAAATTCTGCAAGAAAGAAAGCAGATTTTGTGCTTGTGCCCTTAAACTAGAGTGGTTTTATGACATTATGTGAAATGAATAAAATTACCCTGAGAGTAGTATTTTATTTAGTATAGAGGAGAATGGAAGGAAAGTAATGGAAATCTGTTAAATATTTGGCAACAGTATTTAGGTGTATGCTAAATTCTTAGTGAATACTTAATGGTGAAATTCCATGGCTGTACAGACGTATTTGGTTTCAAAAAATCAGAACTTTTCCTGAATATTTTACTGTGTCTGTAGAGGAATGAGTTACAGTATCCTGATTTTCATCCTGAATCTTAATATAGATTTCAAGTTTTGGGACCATGTCCTGCTCAGTTCTGCTCACATTTCCTCTGTCTTCCCTTTGTGGAAATGCTTTGCAAGTGAAAGGCTGCATGGGGTTGCTCTCCCCATTTTATCTGCTCTGAGTGGCTGAAGAAACACGAGATGAGTTATCCCAGCTGCTTCATGAAACCATTAATAGCTTAGAAGCCCCCAATCTGAATACACTCTCCAAAAAGCAATTTAAAGAATAGTCAGAGGGCATCAGCAGGATTAATTCAGGTGACCATTCATATCTCTGGCTGCAGAAAATAAAGAGTTGTTTTCAGGTATGTGTGGGGGAATAAAATCTCAGTAGTATGACACCAGTTTACTATCAGTAAAGTCAGACGCATGATGTAACTTCCTGGGCAAGAAAAGCCAAGGTCAAAATACAAAACTTATGCTCAGATATTTTCTCTTACCACTTTCATTTTCTTTCCTACCTTAGAAAAGTTTTTAGATCACTGAAACCTATTTTTTCATCTTTTTTCTGATTCCCGAGCTGGCATTTTTCCAGCTAGTTATGCTGGTGTGATGAGAAATGCTGGTGTGATAAGAAGTGCTGCTTCTGATTGGAAATATTTAATTTCTTTTGTGTTTATTAATCTTACAGTCTCTGTGTATATAATTCCTTACTCTTTAATTTTTTTGTTGTCTTAGTCTTCCTTTTTCTTGCCCTCTCTGCTCATTGGGGAAAAAAGATCGATTACAAAGCCCTGTGCACTTTTTTGTTTTCTAGTTATGGAATTATTTAATTATTGGAAATTAACAGTTGCCCAACATTGCCTGCTGGAAAGCAAAGTGGTTCATTCACTGACAATGTAGTAAATCTTTCCTGAGTGAGATGAAGAATATACAGGAAAAAAAAGACTCTCAGTAGTGTTTTGATTTGCTTGTGTTGAATTATTATACTGACACTTCCTTCCTAGCTACCATGTCTTTCATTAAGAAGGCTTTAAATTTAGGGGAATTATTATTCATCAGAGAGGTCTTCAATTACCAGAGCTTTATTCTGATAATTAAGGTCAAACTCATTAACAAAACAAAATAGAAAAAAAAACATGCAACTGAATACTCTATTGATGAAAGTACAAAATTCAGAATTACCAAAATTATTCTATGTCAAACCTATATACAATGTCATAAAAGTCTGTCACATGTCACATGATATTGTTTGGGATGAGCAGAACTATTTCTTTATTGAACTCACTGAAAAGTCAGTCCCTATCAAAGAGATTTGTTGTTGTGCCTACTGTGAGTGCTGAGTGTCAAGACCAAAACCCAGAAGCATTTCAGGACTGCAAATTGTGAGACTCGCTGGGATCCCACAGTCACATCCAACATGGACTCTGCTCTTTTGTGAGGGCTTTGGTTTGAGGGCTGCTGCTGTGACTTTCAGTTGTCAAGGTCTAAAGCTCTCAGGAGAGGAAATTGCACTAAACAATGTAAAGTCAAATAGATGCCCTGGGTGCTTTGCTGTAATGAATATCTAGAAGAAACGTAGTTAAACAGTTCCCAAATCTACTTTATGCGCTGGTGACCTGCTTTTTCCCTCGGAGATGTTTACTTACCAGGCATATGCCATGGTCTGAATCCATTTCCCTGCCAACATGAATACAGCTGCAAAGTCTATTTAAATTAAAGAGGTAACAATAATGATATTTCTTTGTTTCAAAACCACAGAGAATTTTAGAAATTGAATTTGTATATTGCTGGCTTCAAAACCAATTTAGCAGATCTATAATCTTAAATGTAATTTTTTTCTTTTCAAGTATTTGTGTATTGTTGATGAAACCAAGGCATTTGCCCTTTTGAAAGATGATCAGGTGTGTGAATCTACTTACTCAACAGAAATGTTAGCAGATGTGTATGTTGATATTGGTTGGGATGCAAGAAAATATCTTTCAGAGAGACAATTTTTCTGTTAATATTAGAGTTCTGGTTTTTACATGAAGGCATTTAACATATTCCCATAGGTCATATTTGTCCGCTGTGTCTATTCATATAAATATAAATCGCTTCTTACCCTTTAGGATGATGTCACAAGTGATATTTATTATCTAACATTCTGAATTGACTTATTTTGGGCATAAGTGGGAGAGAATTGCAGTTTTCTGTCCTGTGGCTTCCTACGTGGAAGTGGCTAAGAATCAGTGGACCTGGTCCCCAAAAGTAGTAATTAATTCATGGTACCAGACCTGTGCTTATGCAAGTCCACATCTGAGCAGCCATTTGAATATAAGCGTCTGAGAGTGCTTCTCTGTGCTCAATAAATAGTACCTAGTCCATGTTTCATAGCTATATTTATTTTTATCTTCATCAGCCTGTGTATGCTACACAGCATATCCAAACCCTGCGCTAAATACATAATCATTATTTTACTGTTACATGTTTCAGTATCAATCACCACGCTTCTATTTGTTTTCCAATATGATTAATTAATTTACTCAATGGGGAAAAGTGATATTTCACCAGTTGGGAAATGGGGACTGGGGAGAATAAGGCTGAAAGTGTCAATACTGAGCATGTAAAACCAATTTTTTTTCTTTTCATCCCTGAGGGTTATGGGTGAATTACATGAGAGTGGGTTTCCACAAAAACATCTCTTGGAGTTGAGAATTAATGGAATCATATAATAGGATGGAAGAGACCTTAAAGATCATCTTCCAGGCCCCATCCAACCTGGACTTCAACACTGCCAGGGATGGGGCATCCACAACTTCTCCAGGCATCTTGTTCCAGTGCCTCAGCACTCTCACAATAAAGAATTTCTTCCTTATATATAATCTAAACCCGCCCTCTGTCAGTTTGAAGCCATTCCCCCTCATTTTATCACTACATGCCCTTGCAAAATGTCCCTCTCCAGCTTTCTTCTATACCTATTTTCCATACTAGAAAGTGTTACAAGGTTTCCCCAGAGTCTTCTCCAGCCAGAACAACCCCAGCCCCCTCAATCTGTCTCCACAGGAGAGATGCTCCAACTTCCGGTCATCTGTGTGGCCTCCTCTGGACTTGCTCCAACAATTCCATGCTTTTCTTATGTTGGCAGCCCCAGCGCTGGACCCAGCACTGGAGATGGGGTCTCATGAAACCAGAGCAGAGGGGGAGAATCCCTTTCGTCACCTGTTGAAGTAGCCCAGCACACATTTGGCTTTCTGGGCCGTGAGTGCACTTTTCTGGGTCACACTGAACTTCTCGTCCACTCACACCCACATGTCCTTCTCCTCATGGCTGCTCCTATTAATTCTTACTGTTTTTGAGGGCTAACAGGTTAAGCCATAAACGCTGCTGCAGTCTGGCTGAACTCAACCATTAAACTCTATCTCCTTTATCGCATATCCTGTCCCATGCCCAGCAAAATAGTTTTATTATGTATAATCCACCTATTCAGTCAGCATGGCTCCTTCTCTTAGTAACATGGCCTGCATAACTGCAAAGAGGAATGCAAGAGTAAACAGCGTGTGTGAACGGAACACCCAAAACTGCTTCAGACGATGTTTGCCCAAAACCTGGTAGTGCTAATGCAGAAATTAAAAAGAATAAAGTTTGCTTAACAGCAATATTAGCTGGTTTAAATGGTAACTAGGGAGTTACCTAGAGACTTTTGGGAGCTTCAAAACAAACAAACAAAAAAAAAAGGGTAGCTTGAAAAGAAGTGTAAAAGAAGCATGAAAACCTGCTACAGCAGGGAGAGAGAAGTGGGGAACAGAGCGGCTTCAAAATGGTGTTTGCTGGTGCTGGAGGCTGCCCCACCACCATTCCAGCCTGTGATGTCCTTGATGGTGCATCCTCCCTGCCGTGGGTATCTGGCACTGCTGGGACACACCTTGGGCATTGACACCTGGCTCTGGGAGATTCTGCTCGCTGCCTATAAATCACACAGCTGAAGGAAGCAGGTTTGTGCCGAGCTGACACTGCCTGGGAGCAGATCGTGTGGCTGCAGGGAACTGTGTGAATGTGGCCGTGGGCATAAGAAATTTTGGGGGGCTAGCAGTAGAAGACTGTTCATAAAATTGTGAGCATTTGCTGTCCTTTGGTAAGTGCCCGGTGTTGTGGTTTATCTGTTCTTTTGTTGATACCAATCCTGAATGTATAGCTCACTGATTGCCAGTTAATTATGTAGCATTAATAAATCAATAAATGGCTTCAACTCTAATTTCATTTAAGCCATGTGACTTGGCCAGTTTTCTCTTGTGACAGCACTGTATGTAAAATTGAGGTAAAGGAAGATTCTATATCTAGAAAATACATAATGAAGTCCTGGCTTTATTTAGCACATCAGTGTGGAGCACGTGTTTGTTTTTTAGCATGATGGCTCAAGTTAGCATGTTCTGACAGCAACATGGGCTTTGTTCCTCAGCTGATCCTGTTGTTACGGTATGCTTGGCTTGCTCCAGTAAGTCCTTCAGTGTGGCTATTTTCCTGAACTCAGTACAAAATAGATATAGTCCTTTTTTTTTATAAATTTTGCTCTTTAATCAACAGTATAATCTTTTATAATGTCTTCGAATTTGTTCTCTTCAACCAAATTTCCATGAAAACTTCAAGTGCCTCTTTGAATTGGAAAGCACATCTGGGAATGTGCTATTCTGCTCACTTTGTGCTTATAGCCATAATCCCTTTCTGCCACATCTCAGTCTAAGCCATAGCTCTGCTAATCATTGTCTGTGCTTTGTCTGAAAGTGGCCAATTAAAAAAAAATTAAATGATCCCATACGTATTTATAGTAACTGGTGATAGACTTTGCACTTCTATCAGATGAATTATTGTGCTGCACACCCATCATATCTATCTCTGTATCTAGTTTGCATAACATATGTTAATAAAATTAAGAGGTGTTTTGTCAGTCAAGGTTATATATGAAGGCCAAAAAATGAGGAAGGCATTCAAACAGCATTCACTCTGAGTATATATGCTATTTTCAGATACCCAGGCTTACAATCACAGAATTAATGGCTATTTTGAACTTTTACTGCTGTTAGTGGCATTGTGCTTTGTGTTTCAGCTACGTAACACTAATTCATGCTGTGAACTTTGTTTCTGCGGTGAGGTGGTATTCAGAGATCCCTCTGAGACAGCATTGCATAGAGAACTGCTTCATTAAATTTGTCAGTTCTGGCTCTAAATGAGTGCCTTGAAAATGAATTCTGCTCTACAGTAAGAAAATGCTTTTAGAGATGTAGTTCATAAGGACTGTTCCTGCAGGTGAGCAGAGCTAAAGGCATTGACACACGTGTATGTTGCTGTCTCTAGCTAATGACTTGTAAAGGATGAGAATATGGAAATTCTAAATTCCTCGCTAGTGATAAATGATACCCATTAAATACTTTCAATAAAGTGTTTCAACTTTGTAAAACCTCTCTCAGAAAATACCAGAATGATATTTGGTTGATAAAAGACTCATGTTGCTTATCTGCAGGCTGTAACTTCAAACTAAACTAATAAACTAGAGGGGCAAGTTTTAGGAGAAGAAGCAGAGTTCAGTGCTTGTTAGAAGTATATGTGGAGGGAAAAAAGAGATGTTCAGGCCTTGGGATGGTTGTTGAGACAGTTTTATAGAAGAAAATGTTTAAGAATTGAAATATTACTCGGCGGTAAGCTGGGATTGTACCAGCGTAGATGCTGTCAGTTTGCTTAATGTTTGCATTTTAGCTCATGGTAGCTATCTGCAGGTGATTTTGAAAATTGAGAACAATACATGCAGGTGAAAGTCTTGTCAGCAGGGTGCTTTTGTTACAGCAAATCTTCAGACTTGATTTAATAGCACTCTGCCCAGTAAATCATCTTCACTCCGGACACTGTAACATTGGCATGCATTAAGTGAAAATCTGCTGTGTTAAATTTCCTGACCTCAGTAATCTATTGCTTGTGCATCAGCAGATTAATCTGTAATCATGAGTGCTTAGAAGTTCTCTCTGGTTTGGGGTGTTTTGTGACCACTGTGGTGACTGCTCTTTTCTGATACCCCACGTCGCAAATTCAGCACAACCTTTTATCCTAATTGGCAAAATGATTCAGAGCTTCACAGTTTATGGAAGCAGAACTGCCCTTCAGTGACACTGGGAATAGATTCAGGCTCAAGGCAGGCTGGTGGATAGCTGTACAAAAGGGCTTTCTTCAGCTTGGTAGAAAGCAGGAAGTTTGAAGTCAGGCCTGCCCAGTGATTTCTGAAACATTTCACAGAGTTGCAGCCTGTGCATTCTGCCATGAGAACTTGGAAGACAGGTTCTGGGGACTGCACAGAGAAGTCTGCGTGTTGATAGATGCTGCATTCATCTTGGCAGGAGCCATTCAAACTTAGTTATTTGTATAAACTATGAACATTTTCTATAGAGCGAATAAATGGTTGTTATGGCTCAACGCAGATGGCATCAGTACCTGGCTTTGGGCTTATGAAATGCATATATGTATTTCCATAGATAACATTTCTCAGAGTTTAACAAACTATTAGAAAGGGCATTATGGAAGATTTGTATGCTGTGTACATATTTCCGAGACCTGAATTCTGCCCTTGGGGAATTGACACTGCTTCTGCTCAAAGGAGAAGCTATCAAGGGAAAAAAATATTGAAAATCCAAACATGAGCGAATAAGAGATGTTTTATTTCCCCTTCCCCCCTCTCCATTTGCAGAAAATTGGAAAATAAGTGATACTGTAACTGTAGTGGCATAAGCCACTGAGAAGAAAAAGGGATCTGAGAAAAAGCAAATAATATTAGTGCTTTGCTTTGTATTATATCTTCATCCTAACCTGCTCAAATTACAGTTGTATCGTGGCTCTGACAATGGCAGGGTTGGGGTTTTTTCCTAGGTTAATATTATTTTTCTTTCAGTCATCATTATAGGCTATAAAATGCATATCTTCGCAAATGTTCTGTAAGGTGCTTTCAGAGAAACTGAAAATATATTTTTGTAGTGCTTGTAATTGCTGTTATTTTGGATTTCCTTACTGTATAACTTGCGTATATTCGAGATTCCATATATGACTATTTCTTATATTTAGAGATTTTGTTCTCATTATCTTCGTAGAAGGTAGAAAAAGAACATGCAAGAATAATTTACTCTGCATTTAATTAGGTGAGAACTTTGAATTTTCATGAGAGTATTTCTCCCCATTTTAAAACATAGTATCAAAAGTCCTCAGTCCTGCACCTTTGTCGTTTGGACAAAGCAGATAATTTCCCATTCTAAATATTTGTGCGCTGAGAACTCATACATTTGTGCCATGAAATGCACAGGTTGTTTGGATGGTAATTGCTCAGTGGTTTGTAGTTTGCAGTCAAAGCCTGTGTTTTCCTGAGGTGCAGCTATTGCTGCGAGAGGTGTACAATAAATGGATTTTGTGGCAGGACCTTGGAATTTCTTGCCCCACGTAACAATATTCCTTATTGTCAGCCCTTAGTTACGGTTTGCTGCCCGCCAGTTTGGAATTAGTCAGGGCCTCATTGAAAGCCTTGATTCAGCCCATGCAAGTGGGAATCCCCATGATGCTTGGATGGCTTTAAAGGGCCTTTGCAGAAATGCAGGAGTTTATCAGCATGATCTGATTCAAAGATTTAGGGTGTAGGAAGACAAGTCAGATGTCTGACATGGAAAGGAAATACCCAAGAGAAGGAAGTGTGTTTGGGGTAATTTTAAGCACACTTACTGATTTAGTTACTGAATAGGAAACCATTTTTTTTTTTTTTTTTCTCCTGGAAGCCTTGTCAGCTCCCACACTAAATAACCCTCTAGTAGTGTGCTCCTGCTGCACCTTGTAGATTGAAACCCAGTAAGAATAAATAAATGGCAAGTCAGACAGTATCTGCCTTAATCCAGGGCACTAGAAATAGAGACATGACTTTTAATACAGGCACAGGCACAGTCCTAGCTGTAAATGCTGTATCAACTCCTGCTGCTTTCTTTTTCTCTCCTCCTGCCCCTTTTTCACATGAATAAAGTCATGATGGAAATTGCACCACGGCTATATCTTCACTTGGGTGATTTGTCCTCTTTTGGCTGCTACTGAGTAATTCTGGGATGCAGTCAGAAAGATCATCACAAATGGATGTTGCTAACCTATGTGTAACACCACAAACTCAGAAAAATGTGTGTTGTAAAATGTTACTAAAGAATTCACTATTGTTGTGGGCCTTAAAGTTATTAGAAATTAATGATAAATATTTAGGTACTATACTTTCTACAGTCACAGACCCAGAATCTTTAAAATCTTCAAAAACACCTCAGATCTATGTTTAAAAATAAACAACATGAAGGTCTGACATCTGTCATCTGTGTATGTCAGTATCTCCTTTGGATGGTGGATATCTGCAGTGTCCAGCTTAGCAGACGCACCAAGATGCTAATTTTTAAAAGCTTTTGATTTTTACATATAGCTAGTAGTTGCTGATGCTGAACTGATATTTCCAAAACTGCTGTCATTTGACTATCAGCCTGCTTTATGGTAAAGGTATTTCTAGCTATGCTATTATGCAATACATAATGTATGTTTGTATAGACAGTATTTTATCACATTAATTCGTACCTAAGATATTGCATGTGAACTTTACTGTGGTAGATGTGTTGCAAAGGTTAAGCCTGCATATAAGGCTTACAGAGAAATATTTTTATTCTGAATATATCACCGTGTTATAGGGATCCAGTGAGTGTGTGGAGAATGGCAGTATCTTTGCTAAAGTATAAAAGATTTCTGGACAAGAAATAATCAGGCAGTATTTCTGTATGCCAAACAACTATGCAAGAAACATCCAGAAGGCCAGGCATTAGAAAATCTCTTTTATCTGAGAAAGCAACCTTCACTTCTTATAAGTCTTAGCTCACTGATGTTACTGCTAGTGGAAGCAGAGACAGAGCTGGACTACTGTTGAAAAACGGGTTTAAAGGGCTCTAACTGGAAGAAAAGGCTTGTCCTCCAGAGGGCTCAGGGAGGGACTTATTTTCCTTTCTTTTTCTTGTTGCCCCATGCCTTTTTTTTTTTTTTTTTTTTTTNGTTTTTTTTTTTTTTTTTTTTTGTTTTCCCTCTCCTTTTTTTTTTTTTTTTTTTTTTTTTTTTTTTTTTTTTTTTTGTAGATATGGAAATTGGGAATAGACGGTAGTTGAGGGGAGTGTGTGTGTTGCTGTGCAAGGCACTATATTCTTTCCTTGACTGTTCTTGTGATTTGACCTTGAGTTATGGATGATTTTCCAAGATCTTTCCAAGGGCAATGGCGTCAAAATTCTACACAGTGCTGCCGTTCCACTGTTACCATCCTTGTGTCAGCAATACTGTGCACATAATAAATTTAGGGTCAAATTGGAAACTTCTGATTAAACTAGGCTACACTGGTGGCATTGCATTGTGAGTAGTTAGCTGGAGAATAAAGTTTTTATGAGCTTCTGCATTAACATTTTCTTTTCTTGGTATGGGGTTCCAATCCTCACTCTGACTGCCAGTTTTCAGGTCCCGGTCCTTTTCTGCATTTTGGGATCTAAATCTGAGGAGCGCACAGAGAAGCGCATAAAGTATATTCAGATATCTCATGAAAATAGATTTTAAAGTTAATTAGCAGATGGCTTTTCAATTCCTCTGGAGTGCCTGGTTTAGCAACTTTGCATTCATGTGAGTGATCCCATTGACTTCAGTGGGAGTCTGTATGAAAGGCTGTATGCTCTGGAGCCTTTTGCCAGCAGCTGGCAGGACTTAGAAGGGTATTTCCTTTTCTGCAGATAAGAGAATAAAAAGATATCTTTATCCAAGAGGCAATGTGCTAGAAACCGGCCTAAGCTCAGTGTCAGCCTATTGTTCTGCTGTTAAGAATGGGGCTGCTGACATTGGAGAAGCACAAAAAAGCAGCACAACACTTGTGTGTTGCTCTACCAGGAGCAGACCTGTGAATTAGGGCAGGATGTTGACTCTGACATCTTTTTTTTTCCTCCTTAGAAGCCTCAGGCCCCCTTTGGAAGTGCTGTCTATAGGCTATTAAGCAGTAAAAGCACGTGTTAATAGCATTGATTAGTTTTTGATTCTCAGAAGAGTAAGGAAGGAGTCAGCAGAATGGCTGCCTTTTGGACTTCCAGAGGGTTGACTTTGTCCTCTTTTGGAGAGGAGTTGACAGTAGCCCTTGGAAGACTTTCCTGAAGTGCAAAGAGGTCCAGGAAGAAAATCCTGAAGTTGCAGGAGAGGGCCATCCCAGTGTGCCATGAGATCAGCTAGTGGTAAGGAAGACCAGCCTGGCTGAACAGAGAGTTTTTACTGGAACTCAGGAAAAAACAGGAGAGCTCATGAACTTTGGTAGAAAGGGCAAGCAGCTCACATGAGTTTGTGAAAGGCAGGTCCTGCTTGACCAACCTGATCTGCTTCTGTGACAGCATGACTGATTTAGTGGATGAGGGAAAGGCTGTGGATGTGCCTACACAGACTTTAGTAAAGCCATGACAGTTTGCCACAGCATTCTCCTGCAGAAACTGACTGCTCTGGGGTGTACTCTTCGCTGGGTAAAACCTGGCTGGATGGCCAGACCCAAAAGGTGGTGGGGAATGGAGTTACATCCAACTGGTGGCCAGTCACAAGTGCGTTCCACAGGGCTCAGTACTGGGCCAGTTGTGCCTCATATCTTTATCAGTGATCTGGATGAGGGGATTGAGTGCCCCCTCAGTCACTTTGCCGGTGGCATCAAGTTGAACGGATGTGTTGATGTGCTGGAGGGCAGGAAGGGTCTGCAGAGGGATCTGGACTGTCTGAGTGGATAGGCTGAGGCCAGTGGTGTGAGGTTCAACAAGGCCAAGTGCTGAGTCCTGCATTTGGGTCACAACAACCCCAGGCAGTGCTACAGGCTGGGACAGAGTGGCTGGAAAGGGGCCCTGCAGGAAAGGACCTGAAGGTGCTGGTCAACAGCAGCTGAACAGGAGCCAGCTGTGCCCAGGTGGCCAAGAAGGCCAAAGGCATCAGAGATGGTGTGGCTGCAAAGTCAGGGCAGTGATTTTTCCCCCTGTACTGGGCACTAGTGAGACCACACATTGGGCTTGGCAGTGCTGGGTTACTGGATGGGCTCAATGATCTTAGAGGTCTTTTCCAACCTAAACAATTCTATAATTCTACTTTACTTTTTGATCCTTAGAGATTAGCAAGCTCTGTCTGGCATACATGGAAGTGCTGTAGTGTGGGAGAAACTGGAAATAAAAAAGCAGACCGAAGGGAAGGACTTCTTTAGAGTCACAGTCTGTGTACCCCAGTGCCTGCCTAAGTGGCCATCTTGTTCTTCCTGCATTCCAGCAGAGAAGTGTCTGCCCAAACTTACAGAATCGCTCCTCTCTTTCAACATCACAGGCACAATGCTGTCTGTGTCAGAGCCGGAGGCAAACTTAAATAGCTGTAGATATATAAAGGAACAAAGTGAAGGAGTCTTTTGAAGCCCAGAAACCACTTTGAATAATTTAGGGATCTTCCTTATCATCCTACTGTTTACCTTGGCATTTTAGATGTACGGAGTCAGTGGCTTAGTTTGTCAGAAAGAAGTCAGAGGTTGGGTGACTGGAACAGTTCAAGTTTGGGTTTGTCTTTCGTTCATTATGCCCAGCGTTTTTCTCCCCTCATTAGAAATAACCAGGGTTTTCTGTAGATTTTCATATTTATGAATTATTTGGGGCACTTAACATAGTGGGTTTTTTTCCCTGTTTTTATTTAAATGGTGCTAAGCTCTCAGCAAGTGAGTTTATGACAACAGATTTGCATTTTGCAGTTTCATGCAAATGTCTTATTTCTTGCAAAATACCTTTACTTCCAGAGAATATTTTTACTAAAGTTGATAATCTGTCTTTAACTGAACAAAGAAAGCTTTTGGAGAAGAGGTGCACAGAGGTTTGAAATATTCATGGAAGTCTAAAAATGACTACTGACTTTTGTTTACTATGGATTGCATTGGCTTTCACCGAGATGAGAATTGGCTTTTAAAGAGAAACCCAAATCCCTCTGAACGCTTCATTTTGGGAAGGAGGGGGAGAACCGACACTCTCTGATGATTTGTTTTCATGAGATGTCTGCATTAGCTCTCAAATTACAGAGCTGATTTGATGGAAAATTGCAAGAGGCTGCTCATTTGTGACTGACCCTGCCATCTAACAAGAAGATAGACCTTAGGCATAATTGGGTTGATGCTGATTTGATCGCACACAAAAAAAAGCTTAAAATAAGTCTTAGATCTGCAGAAGCAAGGCAATGCTCCATCCTTAAATTGCCCCTTTTGTTGCTTGTCACAGGATTTTGCTACACTGGATGACTGCTTATTGGAAATCATGTGCCTCCTTCAGTGGATTGAGGATAAAGGGATTTTTATTGATGCTTTGTGCTTCTATATTTTGTATGTATGTTTGGAGAAAGAAGCACTTGCCCAACATACACAAAGAAATGCCACACACCTTACACTGCATAACTTGAGTGGAAGCAACAAACCTGGTGAGATTAGACTCCCTGAAAACTTCTCACCCACACATTTCAAGTATCCTTGTATTACAAACAAATGAAATATTAGATTTGGCTAATGAAGGTAGCATGAGTTTATGGGGAATCGATATTATGAATTTGTTTCATTTTCACTGGAAATCTGAGAAAGGAGACCATGAGCAGGGAGTTTGTCTGGGAGGGAAGCACAGTGCTTATTTCATGGTGTATCTGCACAGACCACGGAAGATAGATCCGGATATTCCATGTGAGCGCACACACATGAAGGCAGCCAGCATAATTTGGGGTGTCTGGAAGACTTGTGGTGGCAGGGCTGGTTTTATAGGGCAGTGAATGAGAACTGGGAAATCTGTGAGATGTGTTAATTCGGCACCTCTCCAAGGCAGTCTCCAGTGCTCCTGTGGAGCACGGCCAGCCAATTAAGCTGCCTCCTCTCAGCCACCCCGTCTTGCTTGGATGCCCATGTGGATGCACAGGATTGTAATTTGCAACTGCCTATACAGGTGAAAATTTTATCCAAACATCCTGCTGCTGAAGGACATAGATTTCTTGCATCCGGAGTGGTTGGGAAGCTCACTGCTTGTGCTTATAATGGGCTTGCAGAAACATTTTGCATAAGTCTGAGAGGATTTTGCTCAGAGATTTGATTAAATATGTCAGAAGACAAAACTTTCATCTCTACACAAACTGATATTTCAAACAGGTATTATTCTGAGGCCTTACAGATTGCAATGGAAAAGATTTTTAAGGCTCATTCTCACAACATCCCAAATGATGCTGCAAATAAGTTTCAACTCTATTTTAGCATAGTTGCAGCAAGCATTGCTGTGTTTGTGACAGACTCCTCCCTTTGATAAGGGAGTAAATTTGCATGACTGAGTAAAGCCCTCTGAAAACAAGGGCTTACAATGAATAAAACACCAATGTACTGTACCCCTTTAATTACCATAGTTCTAAGACAGCATAGTTATAACATGTAATTAAATTTCATTGTATAAATGGAACATGGGCTGTGGTAGGCACATCTTTCATCTTTTGATGTATAATGACATTCAAAATATTCTCTAGTACTCAGTTGATAAACAACTTGAAGAGTCAGGGTCTACAGAGTAGCTTGTTTGATTTTAAATTTGTAAGATTGGCACGTGGTCTCTTTTGACGATACTGCATTCTGATGTGATCCATTTATCTAATGTCATTAACAGTACATGCTGAATGTACAATTAAGCTTGAAACTGTCAGTGTCAGTGGCTGTTAAAAAAGGGTTGATAAAAATGAGAAGAGGAACTGCTGTTTTGTAATAAGCATCTGTGTTGCTTTTAAGTCAAGAAAAAAAAATCAATGAATTTCAATATATTGCTGTCTTCATTGCCAATGTAATTCAATAAATATGTTAATTCACTTTTCTGAACACTGAAGAGAGTGAGAGCTTTTTGTGTCATTTATTTTTGTCAGTTCTGTTTTCCTTTTTTTTTGTTTTAGTTAGACTTCCAGCTTAAGTCTAGTAATAAAAATGCTATTACATTGAAGTAGAAAGGAAGTATTCTGTATCTCAGACTTTTAACAAACTGCAGCATTTTTTCTTTATTTGTTTGTTATCTTTGAACTTGCAAGCCAGCAAAAAATGGATGTATTCTTTTATCTTTAACAATTCTCTTCCTGCTAGAATAAAAGGGGAGCAGTTTGAGGTTCAACAAATACAATTGTCAGTCCACATGCTAATTTCAGTGCATAAATTTCTTCCTAAACACATTGCTGGTCTTTATCATGAAACATGATAGATTGACTTCATATACTTTAATCCTATTTAGGAATTTGCATGTTCTGTAGTTGCATGAATCAAATCTGAAGTGTTTCTTTAAGAACTCTTTGACATAATACCATTATCTGGTAGCAAATTATATAAACTGATATGAGAAGTACCTGTGTTTATATCTCTCTACAAGCGTGCCCTTGTTTTGTAATAGTTACATCTGTTTTCTAAAGAAATTATTAACTTATTGATAAGTGCAGCCATATAGGAGAGGCTCAGAATTCATGTTAACTATTGTAGTAACCTTTGCTATTGTGGTTTCCTGAAAAAGTAGTAGGTTCGTGCACGTATGGCAAAGAAGGTATCAGCTTGTGTGGGTGCAGTACTGTGAGCTCCTCTTGCCATCAGCTCAGTTGCTGCATTTTGGAAATTATGGAGAGGTTTTGCTGAGTGAGTAAGAAAGAGCCTTTGTTTGAAGCACAGAATGTCCTCAGGGTGTCTATGTGTTAGGCTTTTCTTTTAGCATGTGAAATCTGTTGAAAGACACCACTGGTAATGTATCAGGCCTCTTCTGATTCTTCTCTCTTAGTGCTTTCCTGTTTAATCCTCTAAACACTAGTCAAGAAATGTATTATCAGAATAAAGATATATATGCTTATATATATATATATATATATATATGTATTTTCTTTTGACTAGTTAATGGCTGAGGTTGCATGGACTATGTGTCACTAAAATATCCATCTGGAGGTAGTTATTCCAAACAGGACAGGAGATCCACACAGCTGAAGTTCCTACAATTGGCCCTCATCAGTAAATATTCCAGGTGATAAGTCAGGAACAGATTTGCCAGCTGAACTACTTTCATGCCAATGAAGGTTTTCAAAGGAAACAATATTATGGCTCACCCAAAAAGCTTTGCTTTTCTTTGTCCTCATTTATTTTTGAAGGAGAACTAACTTTCTAGACAGTAAACAGAGGCAGTGGCATCAACTGGATGTCAGTAAAGCTTTGGTTGGTCTATATAAGAAACTTGTATTTAAATTTCAGAGTACAGAGACTATTGAAGGAATTGTGAAGTGAATACAATGTCTTAATAGAATATGTCAATGGGAAGTATTAATGAGAAAAGTACTTGGACTAAGCTTTGTAAAAGAATTTCTGAAGAACTGATTTTCTAAAAGATCTCTCTTTATATTCTTACTATTGACTTTAGGACAAATATTAAGATGGTACTGACAGGAAACAGAGCTTCCCTCTTGACAAAGAAAAGAAGAATATTACTATGAAAAGAATGTGCAGCTCTGAGAAGTAGAGTGCTAAACTCATATGAATAGTACAGAATGAAAGTTGATACAGGTAGGGACTGAAAACTTGACTATTATTAGAACATTCCAACTTGGAAGTGGTGGAGGAGAAGGGCTTGTATGTAGTTTTCATCCTTACCATGTTGTTACTATGAAAGACCATGAATAATTTTAGAATGCATCAATCCAGGACACAGGAAGAGAGAAACAAGTAGCAATGTGCATAATGTTAGCAAAACATCACCTGAAATCCCCATATGGATATTTTCTTTTAAATGTATTGCAGGAAGTTTAGTTGGAGCTGGAGGATGAGAAAAAAAAGGCTGATAATAAGATTAGAGAATGAAGTTTCTAATCAATGAGGAAACTAGAGGAGGACATCCCAGTTAGCCTGGAACATTGCACCTTGAGAGATGATACCAGATATGCAGAGGATACAGGATGATGTAGCTGTTATCTGTCCGCATGTGGTTGATAAAAGACCAGGGAGATAAAAGGTCTATTTAAGGTCAGCGTTAGCATGAGAACAGAGGAGTACTAATGACTCTTGAGTAGGTTCAGAGTCAGAGGATTCTTCCAAGACTTTATGTTGTGGAGCCACCTTCCAGATGGGAACTTAGAACAAGCAATGAGAAAGTGAAGTTTGATATATTTATATCAGAGGAAATGTGTTATATGCCACACGTTTTAGAGGAAATTCCTTTCATTTTTCTTGTCTTATACTTGGCTTTAAACTCAGTTGCTATGCTGCCTGTTACACAAAGTTGCACTTCTGTTAATGGTGTCAGGTACTTGTGAGATGCTTATCATGTTTCAGGGAAAACATTCTGGGGAGAATCAATATCCACTGCTGATGATGCTCCTTTCTTAAAAATATGTGGCCATGGGGACTACAGAAATGACTGGACCTGCTGTCAGGCCCCGCATCTTTAGCAGCAGAGAGTGATCCATCTCCAGTCAAAGCCAACCAGAGGTGCACTGACTCCTGCAGGTGTGCCTTGAAATGCTGTAGCCCATGAGCTATCCACATGGTTACTGTGGAAGAGGATTAGCTGGGACAAAACCATGGCAAAGACCTCTCTAATGTGTTGCTGATGCAGGCCAAATGCCAGTGCCTAGGGAGGTTCTGTAGCACAGTTCAGTTTACCAGCAAAAGGAGCTGCAGGGCTCTCTCTTAAACTGGGTCTGTGGCTTGATGAGGACATGAAATATAAATTGCATTAATGTATGCTATCTCTGGTGTAAAGCAGTAGATCAAATATTAATCTGCTGTAGAATGAAACAAGAAAAATTAGTTTTTAAAAAAGTGTTTGCTAAGCTGCTACTGAATAATATTGTCCTAGAAATCATGGCTTTCTGAAAGGTTTTGACTGTTTGCACTTGATTCCACTTAAGAGAACAAAAAAAATAATACTGAATAGCAAGATCATGTAAGAGGTTGATAATTTGATAATTATAGGTTTTTTTTAAATTTAAGATTTGGTAAAATACTAACAGATTTCAATTCTTTGTGTTCAGACATGCAATTTGAGAATTTTTTTCTTATATTGAATACATACTCTGAATGAATTAGGTTTACTTTTTGAAAATACATAATACAGGTTTTAATTAATTTTTCTCTTTTACCAGTTACTTCGGGATTTATCTACTTGGTATTCATTTTCAAATAAGCACCTTTGCCCTTCTCCCTCATACCCACCATGTTTGGCAGACGCTGTTTGTAACCATTCATGAGCTGACTTAAAGCTGTCCTTCAGATTCCTTCTTGAAATTCTCCTCCGTGGAGCATACAAAGTATGCTCTGGGAACTGCACTGTGTTTAGTATTGCTTGCCATCCTGCCTGGTATTGCCAAGCACTTACTTCATGTATCTATGTCTGAATTCCAGAAACACTCCTTGGGGGAGAGTATGTTAGATTGTTATTTTATGCATGTATGTAATACGTAAATATATATATGCACATATAAAGTACAGTTACATGCCAATATGTAGAAATGGGAGTTTTTTGTTGTCGTAGGTTTCCATTTTACACATGTTCCCTGAACAATTATTAAGGATGCTAGGCACTGCAATGATACCAATACTTAAAACTACTGTGTAAAAGGCGTGCTGTAAGACTTGTGGTTCTTATAGCAAGTTGCTCTCCTTTGGTGCTTGGTGCTATTTGATATATGCCCGCTACCTTCACGAAGAGTACAGTATGCAAATCTTTGACATTGCATATAGTATTATTCTCCTGTAACTTCTGCTTTGTTTTGAATTATTTCAGTTCTGACTTCAGCCACCATATTGTGACACTTGCCTATTCCCTGAAATCAGATGCCCGATATTTAATGTCTCATGTTAAAACTATCAAGCTCATATTTTTAGCTGTTGTTTTTTTTTGATAGCAGATTATAATTTTTTTACCATTATTTGAAAGTGATATGATTATTTGAAGGAATATCCTCATGTTCTGTATTTGATGTTCACTTACAGTATCAAATGCTTGGACCAATGTATCCTTTTAAGAATAAACACTTGATACTGTAGTGTATGCAGCTGATTCAGCTGTAGCACACATTTCTCTCTGAAGTGATTTAAAAATTAACTGTTAGAAAGTGACTGTGGTAGAAATCACAGAAAACCAGTTCAAATTTTCTAAGAATAAGACTTGAAAATATATTTCAAAATCCTTAAATAACTATATTTAAGAATATCCTGCTTAATGCTAGGAAATTAACAGTCATTTTATTCATTTGAAATAGAAATGCCTTCAACCTTTTAGGGAACACAAGAGCAAATTACAGCCAAATTTTCATTTCACAAGTCATCTTCATCCAGGATAAGCCAGGGCCCCAAGGTCAATTCTTCAATTTGGTATCCTATTTCCATAATGTTATTCTGCAGTGTACTTTCATTATTACTTGAGCACCGCTCGCTTTCCTATTAGTTTTATAAATGGCTATGTTAATGCCTTTTTGCAGACAAAACCACCTTTTGTTAATATCCCAGTGGATTTCCTAAGGATTAAAATATAGTTTTAAGCAGCCATTGGTTCTATTTATATTTTTTCATTGATGATTAGCCCTTGTCACCCACCCAAAAGTGGCATTGTTCAAACAGAGATCGAAGCAGTTTTTAAGAAGATATGTTGAGTGATTGGCTTGACTGACAGAAAAGAAATAATTAGAAGCTGAGAATTCTAAGAATCTTTGTAAAATTTAGTAATATCTAAGGCAATGCAATGGTAGAGAAAGAAGAAAAAAAGGGTTGTGGGGGAAAATCTATTCTGGCCAGGCAGTAGCCTTTTGTTAATACATGGAGTTCTGCAGATAAAACTGTTTTCTTTGTCTTTCCTGTGCTGTTGGTGGTGAGAAGATACAAGTGCAGCTCAGCTGGGGTACAGCTCTTATCCCTAAAATCTTGCCAGTTTTGTTTTAGATAATTAAATATTTACTTCTACAATTGTAATAAATACATACATTAGTAATATCAAGGACAGAAATGAATGGAATATTTCTGCAGTGTTCAATAGTGTACATCCTTGATAGAAGGATTTGTGTTTACTGTGCACGAGAAGTTCTCCTCAGACCTTAGAGAAAATGGAAAATAACATTTCTTGGGAGCCATAGTGATAAAATTTGTTTTTTTCTGGTGTGTCCTTTGTCAGGGGGATAAATAATTTATGTACATAAAATATAATCTTATTCAAGAAAGAAGATGATGAAAGAAGCTATTGACCGATTACCTTGATTTTGCTTAGTCTATGTATCTTGTGAACACTGTACAAGCATTTCAGTAGATATACAACAAAATCCTTTTCATAGGAGCAGAGTATTCTGCACTGCTTTGGAACTTAAAATAGAAGATTTCAGTTGGAAGGGACTTAAAAGGAGCATCCTGTCCAACTCTCTGAGCACTTCAGGGCTGATCAGAAGCAAAAGCATGTTGTTAGCAAATGTCCAAATACCTCTCAAAGGCTGACAGGCTTGGAGCATCAACCATCTCTCTAGAGAGCCTGTTGCATGACCTGACCATCCTCTTGGTAAAAACATGCTTCCTAATGTCCAGTCTAAACCTTCCCAGCACAGCTTTGAGCCATTCCCATGGATCCCATCACTGGATCCCAGGGAGAAGAGCTCAGCACATCCCTTTCCAATTCCCTTCCTCAGGAAGCTGTAGAGAGCAAGAAGGTCACCCCTCAGGTTCCTTTACTCCAAACCAGAATAACCCAAAGTCCTTACCTACTCCATGAAATATTTTCCAGCCCTTTCACTAGCTTTGTTGCCTTCCTTTGGATGCATTCAAGGACCTTCCCAACCTTCTTAAATTGTGAGGCCCAGAACTGCACACAGCACTCCAGGTGAGACTGCAGCAACACTGAACACAGCAGGATAATCATCTGTTTTGAGCAGCTGTTTGTGCTGTGTTAGGTCCAGGTTAATGCATTTATGAAGTGGGTTTTTGTAAAAGAAGATGTGTCTTAGCAGGAACTTGATCTTCCTGAGAACAGCTATTCAAACAACTATGTTTAATTTCTGAAATTCGACTGATAAATGTTTCATACCTGACCTGCTGCAGCTGGAACAAAACCAGTGGGCTCAGTACCCTCAAGACAGAGCAGTCCTTGGGCTTTGTTCAGCAGAACCCCAACTTGTCTTTAATCAGCCTTTATAAAAAAGATAAATCATTCTGAATTACTTTTTCCGTGTATCCTGACGTATCTGTAGGTCTTGGGGACATGCAGTCTAGTACTCGGTCATGGAACTCAAGCCCCTCTGACATACTGTCCCTGAGAAAGTTATTTAAGTTGAAATTTTCAAACTTGAAGACTTACATATGAGTATATGTGACAACTTAATAGCAGTCTGCTGAGTATGGTTTGCTGTTGTATCAGTGTCAACTTGGGGTAAGCAGATACTTCAAAAAATAAAAGAGCATTTTCACTTTAATACATAATAATAATAATTGATGTTTTCAAGGTATTTTATACTCTGGTTTGCAGAAAAGTTCAGAGGTCCTTGAAGTGACGGGCACTTGACCTGGCATCCCACATCGTGCAGGTGGAACGAATTTAGATCCAGAACACACATGCATAGTCACAGAAAGGTTTATTAACACATATGAAAAAGAGAAGTATTGTGATTAAATTGGTTCTAGATCTCCTCTACATGCGTTAGCTAGGGCAGTGCACCTGCTTTTTGGGCTTAGCCCTGTCCTTTTCCTATTTCGGTGCTGATGTGAGCACCTGCTTTGGACAGATGCTCCAGCTTCACCTGACCTCACTTCAGGTCTCTGCTGAGTGTGAGTTAAGAACTGACAGGCTCTCCACAGACACTGTAGAGAGGCACTTTCACAGAGTGTAATTCATCCTTCCTAAAATCAGAAATAGTTTCCAAATGTATTCCTCTCTCTTTCTCTCTTGGAGAGTGTCCTCTTGGAGACTTTCCCTGTACTATTCTTCATTTCTACTAAAAATCTCCATAGGTCTTGTGGCTTCCAGTGTATATGTGCTGCCTATTAGTTAAGATACTTTATTTTAAAAACTGTCAGAGAAATGCAAGCAATTTCGTATGGTTCCCAAATTAATGACAGTCTGCTTGCACATTGGTTGCTTTCCGTTGGCATCTGGGTCCTAGTACAGACTGCCATTCTTAATCATATTTTAATTTTCAAATAAATTGCTTTCATTATCCTTTCATTTACAATACCATGTGTGCATTACTGCTCATTAATGTTTGTCATCTACTTTGCTGAGACTGGTTTTTTAAATAGCCATGGTTGCAATGCAGTAATTAAAGATGATCCATGTTGGTTTTGTAGAAATTATTCTGAAGCCTTCTTACACAAAAAAGAAAAAAAAGAAAGAAAGGAAAAAAGAAAGAAACACAAACCCAGAGTGCTGTTAAAATCAATTCCTTAAATGTATGGAAGCAGCTTAGCATAAGGCATTGCCTGTGGGTAAAAAGAGGGCACTTCTAATGCTTCTGCTTGAATGACGTCTAATGATGGATCTGTGTGAAAACTGTATATCTCTGTAGTTACTGTTGGGTTTGAGTATAATATTTTACACTCAAGATGAAGTAAGATTTTTTCTAAATTATTTTGCAAAATTTTTATTCCACTCTCTGTTTAGTGCTGTTAGTTTCTATTCAGCCAATTCCTTGCCACTTTTTTCTACTTCAAATACCAAAACCATGAAGGGACAGAAACAACATGACAGGGATTTTAAAATTACAGTTTTGGAACAGAATTCCTATGGGAGACAAAAGTCAAAACAAGAGCAGTAACCTCTGCCCTGGTTTTGGTCTACCCATCTTCCACGGGTAGAATATGGAAATACTTCCTGTATCTGCACTTGCAGTTAGTATTTAGCTGCCTGTGACACAACCTGTGCGACTGATTTTATGCACATGCGAAATTGTGGATCTCCATGTCTCTGCTTATCTGCTATTTTTTATTCCTTTGCTCCTTAAGTGTCTGTGCTCAGCTTTTAAGACCTGGCCCTTAGGGATCCTGATGTGAATGTTCGAGTGGAATGTCACTACTGATATGGCACAGGAGTAAGGGAACAATTATACATTATTCAAAGAAATTTAAATGGATTTTTGAGGTATGATACTCTTTATGAACTGCCGGAGAATCTGTTGTTTTTCTGGGACTAATATTTTAAAAAGCAACTTCAGGATGTATCCCTCCTTAAATGACAGCACTTGGCCCCAAGATGGGACCTCTTCTTGTTGGGACTTGAGACTTGAGTCTTGCAATCATCTGCAGAGCTTTTGTGTGGCACTGTGTGGTTGTGGCTGAAGAGGCCTCTCTTCTATCAGACTGCATTTGCTTCTGAGCTGAAGAGATGAAACACATCCTGCTTCTTTCAGTCTGTACCATTCTTTGCTGCCAATGAAGCTTATCAGATATCCATGACCAAGATCTGAACAGTCACTCCCTGGGCTCAGTGCAAAATGCAAAAGTTTGAAGAACAAAAATTAATGACGTACTCAGTTTTTTTCTATGGTTTATATATCTTCATGAAATGTGGTGAAAGGAAAAGACTTTAAAACATATTGTAGTGTTTTTACACCAAAACATAAACATAAATAAAAATAAATTATTTAAATAGTGATAATGTTAAATATAATCAATTAATGATAAAGCAATAGATTCAAATTTACAAATATTCTTATTTGAGTGATAGAAGAAAACCCAGTACCTCTCTACTTGAATCTTCTCTTTATTATTGTAGTCAAGCAAGTTGAAATAGGGGTAACACCTCCTCTTAGTGTTCATTAGCTGTAAAGCCAAACTGAATGAAAACTGATAAAACCACCTCAGCTAAGGCTGAATCCATGGACTTTTAAGTTTGTTCTTTTGTTATGGTTAATCCAGTCATCTCAGCCTCATGCTTTTGTTTGTATCAAGGTGTGTCTCTTCAATTTATTGATTTAGATTTTAATTTAGCCAAATCACCTACAGAATGTGCCTCTTTCTCTTTGGTGCCTTTGGAGTAAATCTGTCTCAAATGCACCTCTTAATTGATCTGCATATGCAAGTCTGATATGCAAGGTTTGGTAAACTGTGTCAGATTTAAAATCACTTTTTTCTAAAAATCAGGCCATTTAGTATGAAAAGAAACATTGCCTTTATTTGTTGTTAGAAAGAATACTTTCTCTTATTTGAAATTTTGCTGTTTTTATTTTAAAAATGGAAGGAGATGAAGGAGAGAAGTTGATAACCCTGCACTAGGTAATCTAAACACATTGTCTGAATAAAACTGTGGGTTTACTAGTGTGAGTGTGGTGAGCTTTGGAAGGATATTCCAGAAGTTATTTGTCACTGAAAGGACAACAATTATGCCTTTGTGAAATGAATTCATCAATCCCAGCCTAAATGTAAGAGCCCAGAGCCCTATCCCACTGTATCATAACCATTTAAAACACTCCAACCCAAGCACGGTCAATATTTTGAAATCACATCTACAGAGGAAGCTTCAGTGCCAAAAAAAAAGTGTGTTTCTGCCTCAGTATATCATCATCCCACAGGCTCTGTGATACAGCAAAGCTTTAACATTTCCTGAAGGGTGTGGTATGATACTAAAAACATTTTGCAAATGCTTGTAATATTTGCATTTTTTCTTAAAACTGTGGAAAATCAAGACAGCCATGCAACTCTGAGGTTTCAGTAAAGACAATTGCTTAAGCAAATAGTGGTCTTTTAAGCATAAATGTATTCCCAGTAGCCCCTGGGAGGCTTGCAATGAATGGAAATTCAGGCATATCTGTAAGAGTAACCCTGCACTGGAGCTTGTGCAGAGAGACTCGGTAACATGGCATCCTTCAGAAGTACTTGCAGCCTAAAATGCTTATGAATATTTGTCTTAAGTCCATACCTAAACTTCATGTGAAAAGCAGAGAATTTCATGACTGCAAAATTTGTTCCAGGACATTCCTTCCAATTTCTGGAAATCTATGAATGTGAGGCCTCATAGCCCTCTGGCTATGTAGACTTAAGGCTGGTTAGTCATTTGCTGGGATGGGAAAAAAAGGTAAACGCATTTATTTTCAAATTTTGGACGTATTTCATGAGATGATTCATTGTGGTGCAGTGAATGTGTCTAAGCATATTCTTTTACTTGTTTACCACTTTTTCCTGTGGTGGATAATGATGTAATTCTGTATATGCTGATTATAACATGCAAATACAATGACAGTTACAATTCATCCTGATTCTGGATGGCCCCAGATTTAAATTTTGGTAGCCAAATACTCAGCAAAGATTATTATACTAAAAATTCATAATCAGAAGAGATGCAATAAGGCCTTTTTTTTCTTGTTCAAGTACATGAAGAGTATCAATATTCAGCCTGAAAATCAAAATCTGTGCAGAGATTAAGAGAGGAGAGAAGAGCAGTACTACTGTTAATGAAATGTAGTTGGTTTTGCATGGATTGTCTTATTCTGGTCATGGATATCAAGGTCTGAGGAACATCCCTGCTCCTGTGAGAAGACATCCCTCAAAGCATTGAAGCTGCTACAATAGCTTTAGAATAAGCAGCAAACACTTGCTTTTCAGTAATGTAATAGGGGATCCATACAACCCTTGTCTTTCTGTATAAGAGGTATCAGTAATGCCACTGAATTTCTGAGGACCTGCCAACAATGTTAAAAAAGTAATCTTATTTATGGAGATCTATTTTTCTGTTTGTTTTGTGCTATTAAAATAAGCAGAGCAGAAAATGATAGATGATTTTTTTTTTTTTCCTTTTGAGTAACAGTCACTGTCCAGATAAGGTGAGGGCTAAAAGATTTCTCTTCTTCATACCACATAATATGCCATTTTCATTTTGTGCTGCTTATAACCCTGAGTGTCACAGCTTTCTATTCTAGTCTGAATAGTCAATGAAACATTATGAAGCCGATAAGAAAAGCTGGTCCCCGTTCCTTGGCAACGGCTGTTAAGCAGAGCTGAGTGCTGTTGATTGAGGAGATTAGCTGCCAGAGATAAACCTCCTCTTTTTGCTGCCCTGCTGCTTATCTTTCCACCCATAACAAGTTGCACCAAATATGACAGCAGTCAGTGGTTTAGGCAGAATATGAACTTTGCAGCAAATGAAATTTGTGCAAAACACTTCGGGTGCTGACGTTAAAATCTTGAATTTATTAAAATTTTGCAGGTTGTTTTATGGACTGTAGCTCCCTGACTTAGGGATGAACATTTTTATTTGAAAGGGTGGTGCTCCAGATGTGAGAGAAACAGGATGTCCTGTTGCTACACTGAATGTTCATAAATACTGAGGATGGTAGCAAATATTTGTAACAGCTGTCTCTCACTCGTCTTCTCAGTGACATTGAAGGAACACATGAGCTACAAAGTAAAATTACTGCAGCTACCAGGTAGGCAGAAGTTGGATTAAAAGATAAAAATTGGCTATTTCAGTTGATGTCTTTGGGAGAAAATGCTATTATAGTTTAAACAAAAACATCTGGATGCATCTAAATCTGCTTCTATCTGTACATGGCTTGGAAATCTTTCTGATTTCAGTATATCCAAATTACATTTCATGGCAGAAGCATTTTTATTGACTGGAAAAGAAGCTCTGAAATATAACTAGGGAGAGAAGCTGGTGACTTCTTCCTTCCTCAAGATCTGCATATCTGTTTCGTTCCCCATTTTAAAAACATTGGCTTATCCCTTTGCTTTCATTAGAGAGTCTGCAGTTCTGTTTATCTTTTTGACCTTGGGGAGGTCTCAGGTGATGCCCACACCACCACCCTGGATCTGCTGGCCCTTTGCAAACCTCTCTGTTGGCCAGCACAGGAGTGTAGGCTGGGCTGATTGTTAGATAAGTGGGGAATGGCAAAGCACTGGCAAAAGTGTGAAACTCTGAGGTGACGTGCTTAAGAAAATCATCTGTGTGCAGAGATCTGGGTGAATAGTTATCCATGTAATCAGTGTCATAAGTTCAGCAATTTTATTTAAATGTGTGTGGTTGTTGTCAATAGTGCAGCAGAAGCTTCAGAATAGTAGATTTTGGGTAGAAGCATTTTCCTTCACGTAGGATTGCAATCCCTTTCTGTTAGATCTATCAAAACATACAAAAAAAAGAGTGATGACTTCTGCTGGAAGAGCATTCTGCTGGAGTGGAGGAAGCAATAAGAAACTGAGTTTATATTTTCTGTGTGATTTTGTTATTCCAGTCAAGAATCTGGCACTTCATAAGCAATATAGTATCAAGAAGAAATTTAGAAAGATACAGTTTGATGCTCATTAGTAAAATATTATGTCAGTGGGTTATTTTGCTGATTCTAAAGTCCTGGCTTTCAAGTTTTTTTATTTTGCATCTTTGATGAATGGTTATTTGCTCCTTTTGTGGCATGAATATTTTGTTCAAAATGATTCTAATTTATTCTATCTTCTTTTAAGTATATGTGCTGAGAATACAGCTTCTGTACTTAACCACTCCAATTGCAGGATATTCTAAGGGTGTGAGCAGCTTAAATCCAGCCCCCAAATTCCAGTTAAAGAATGGCTTTTAATTGTATACAGTATTTTAAAAAGCCCATTACGACTTATAAGTATGCACAAATGTTAAGTATTTTATGTGAATTGTATGAATTCTGTGAGTAAAATAGGAAACAATTTGGGGTTGCACATATCACATATATTGAGGGGTCTCTACCCACTGCAAAAGCAAAAGAAGTCTTGCTTTTCAGATGCATTCTTATAATAATTTCAGAAATTGAAGTTTTAAAAGTTGCTTTGAATAGTAGCACATGAAACTGAGGAGAGTAAGTACTTCTGAAACTGCTCCCAGCCCTGTTCCCGATCTCTGTTCCTGTATCGTTCCATCTGTCTGCAGGCTTACTTAGAGACAAAAGATCATCTGCTGTGCTGAAGACTTCTGTGCTGGAAAAGGCGTTTCACCGTAGGGCTTTTTCCAGCCCATAAATAATCTCCTTTGCTTCTCTCAATGCCCTTTCCAAAATTTATCATTCATCTTCAGATTTGGACTCCAGAACTCTGTATTCCCACACTGACCTTACCAATGCTGCATACTGCTTGATGTCATCTGCTTGTTCCCGCTTATTGCTGTTACGTTCACATATCCCAAACCTTGTTTGCGCTTTTGCCCTCAAATTGTCTCAGGCTGAACCCTGGGGTTTGAATCAAGCAAGGAGGACTGGAACATCTCCTGCCCTTCACCCGTTGCCATCAGCAAAGCTGCAGGCAATGCTCCAGGTCTATGACAGCAGGAAGGAAAAGCTGTGTCAGGATCTCTAATTAGTTGTAACAGAGATAACTTTTCTGGATGTGGCTTCTGATAGGTGGTCCGAGGTATGTAACATCATATGTAGCTATTTCAAACCACAGTTTGTTGGAAAACTGGCAGATTTTTCTCGTTCTTCAGACTGTTCAGCAGAAACTGTCGGCATCCTAATGTCAAAGTTTGAGTGAGGTTCTTGGCTGTTCCAGTCCCATGCCTAAGCTGCCAGAGGCAGCTTGGTGTGCTGTGTCTTCTGTAGGCATAGTTCAGACTTGTGCAAGGTGTAGAGATTTCTGAGATAGCGCCAAACAGTTTTAATCAGGCTGCAGGGTGCAGCATTCTGAAGTTACCGCTGTTTATAAGGATTTCCCCTCCCCTCTCTAAAGGATTGCGTTTACATTTTCTGCTGATGTTTTCAGGTTCACATAACATAATTTTCCAGATTTTTTTTTTAATACTTCGTAGCTAGGGAACAAGATGAAGATCTTTATTACCATAATTCCACACACATCTGAAGTCGGTTCCATTTAGGAATAAACTCAGTAACTCAGATGACAAAAGCAATCTGCTGTCTCAATAAATATTGTCCTGCAAAGATCTAGAAAGCTTCTAGTTTGGCAAAGGACAGAAATCAACCCAGTGTGCTCTATTAGACACTACAGCTGGTGAATATGAAGGAATGGTCATTAGTCATGTTTTCACAAGAACAATGTCTCCTGCAAACACATAATAACTGACTTAAAATATAAGCTCTTGGCACTTAGGACAAGTTAAAACTTTCACTACTTTGTTTTTAATATGAAACTAAAATTAATGCAGAAATCCATTTTGCTGTACATTTTTCCTTGCAGAGTTATTTTTGCCTTGGGAATACAGATGCAAGAGCAGCTACAGACTGATCACACAGTGAAGACATTGCCAGCACCAAAGTGGTTCTTGGCACCAACCAAAAATGTAATGGGGATCCTTGAAGTGACTGAAGTACATCTCAGTGATACTTGGAAAATTAGTGTACATAAATAAGCATTAGTATATTTGCATCTCATTGATTCCATAAATAAATTCTTAGTCCCTCCAGTAACCTCTGTTCATAAATGCATATTGAGTTAAAAAAAAAAAAAAAATTGTTCATGTTTCATCATTCCTTGTTGCCCTGGCTTAATTTTAAACAGTGTAAGCAATAGGAGCTCCATTACTCTTCCAGAAGGGAGCTGAACAGCTCCAGAATAGTTTCTCCCTGCTTGAAACTTGTTCTGATTCAGAATGTTCATTTTTGTCTTTTCACTCCATTTCTCCCAATAATGTAATAAATAGTTAAGCAACCAGGTTGCATAAACATTTAGTATTTCTTGTAAAGAATCGGGTAGTTCGATGCTTAAGGCTCCATGTGACTGCCTCCTTTCTTTAATTTTTTTCTGAACTTCTCTAGTTTATTCATCTTTCCCGTAATTACATGGTTAGAATTCGATGCAGTACTCTGTCTTTTTTCCTGGGAAAAAGAACTTTTTCTAAATAGGGGGTGACACATGGCTCAGATTTCTCAGTATTGAGTTGTAGGTTTGTACCATACATTGCCATGTTAACCTTGCAGTCCAGTGACTAAATATGTTAAAGGAAGAAATAGCTTTATTGTAAGCCTACTAATACTTGATTTATACTTGAATTTAAGATATTTATCCTTTTGGAGGAGGATTTATATGTTTAAATCTTTCCTCCCTTTTCTCTTTACTACCAGTATCGACCAGAAAGGGAGTTGCTGCTCAGAGGATTTTGATTGCAAACTCTTTTTTTCTTAGAAGAATCATACCTATTACCGAAGGCACAGTTTTGCTTAGAAAAGCCTTCTCAACGTATCACAATTAGAAATTCTTGGGCTTTTTTCTCTAAGATTTTCTGGATTTGCCCCTGCTCAAAATTAGAGGCAAATGGTTCCTGTGGCTGCAGACAGTAGTGGTTATCTGGATGTGGAAGATGTTGATTCAGTCACTGTTTTCTGATCCTTTATTATCCTCATCATGGAGCCTAAAACATAATTTTCATGCCACGTAGTTACCTAAGCTGTAGAAATTTCAAGTTTGGTTTTCTAAGAAGGACCAAGTTATTGAAGCATTATTCAACTTGAACATTAGCTCTAGCGGCAAAATGTTAAGACTTGCTTTCTTTTCATCTCTACTTTTTCCTTTCCTTAAAGTCCCTCCTGCCCTCTCCTCCCAAGGCATGGCCATTATTTCCTTGTTTGCAAGGCCTAAGTATGACCTGTTGAGGCTGAGTTTCCGTTCTGTGCTCCAAATCATATAAAGTAGGCATTGAAATCTGGACCTCTCATTCTCTTAGCTGAATAACTTAGGGGCTTTTTGGAAGCAGGCAGCACTTCCATGGTGAGCCTGCTCTCTTCTTGCTTTGTTAGCCTGTAACTCACTTTTTCACAGTCCTTTCTTTCCCTCCTTTTGCTGTACTGAGGATTTTTTAGTTACTTTCTCTACAATTTATATATTTCTCTTGTAACTTAAAAAACCAAAAATCTCTCAGTGAAAGTGTGCATAATGCTTTAGGACAGTACAATCCACCGCTTAAATTAGCAGGTTAGCACAGAAATAGTTACTGAAATAATATTTCCCTTCTATTTCCCTTCTGTTGAAGATTATATCTTTTTTTTTCTTTTTTTTTTTTTTTTCCTGTTCAAGGGAGGACTGAGTCCTCCAGAGCTTGCTCTCAGAATTACTACTTGAGACAAGGGGACTGTAATGCCCAGAGGAACTATTCATGCCTCAGAATGATATGGAGCTTTGCAAATCCCAGCCCTATCACAGTATTTGCACAACAGCTAACTAATGCTGCTGGTAATGTTAGCTTTTATCTTTTCATATAAGCACTTTCATAATCACTAACATCCTACCCGATTCTTTCAATCAGGAGAAGTATTCGGGGGTTTAGGTTTGGGGATTTTTTCAAAGTAGACCAGCTATCCACCTTTTTCCTTAATCTGTGTCCAGAGAGGTGAGAAGAGGCATTATATCTTGTTAAAGTTCTTTTATAGGACTGTTAGGTGATCTGGATTTCAGCAGACTTTAGCAAGTTACCTTTGTCTCCCAGGCTGCAATTTATTTAGTAGCTGAGGAAGAGAGGATTTACTGGACTGTTAGTTTTCCACTGCATGGCAACTTTTTTTGTTGGATAAAAAAAAAAAAAAATCATGTTTGGAGCATCTTACTTCATTGTTTTCTGCTTTTTATGATATTTCTGTTGTATTTACAAAATAAATTTACAAAAGTATGCTCTGTCTTTTACTTGTAGTTGAGGAATTACTTCTGTTGTATAATATTTTGTGCCTCACACAGTAGCAAAAGCAGAATACCACCATATACTCTTGTGAAACAGACTGTATGCACTTTCCTTGCTTGTCTTTATTATGCTTTACTTCTAGAAACAAATATCCTAGTCTTTTATTTTAAAACCGTATGCCTCAATTTTAAATAACTGCCTTAAAAGCTTCCCCATGCCTGTCAGCCGTTAGGATAGGGAAGGACAGTGTGGGTTGAGGGTGGGTTGAGGTGCATAGCTCTGTATTGAGATGAAGCCAAATGGATGTGGAGGCAGTAAATTCGGAAGGTGAGCAGTGTGTGCTCCAGGACTGATCCCTGTCCACTAGATGCCACTATTACTGCTCTGAAACGGAAATAACCAAGGACCACTGAGGAAAATAACCAAGGACTAGAGAGATAAGCAAAATAAAATCACAAAAAGGTTTTAAAAGTTGAGCAGGGGGAGGTTGCCCCTCGGAAGGCTGCTCTCTGCGGAGCACTGCAGGGCTGCAGTGCAGCTCCCCCTGATTGCAAACAACAGCTCTGCTGCTCAACCTCTGCAGGGAGACTGGGCAGGATTTGCTGTTTGGAAGCTTTGGACTCACATTTTCAAAACATTTGTATGAGAAAAGACGCTGTAGAAGCCAGTGTTGCTCTATCTGTATAATCTCTTCCTTACTTGCAAAGTGAATATAAAAGTAGAGGTATAAATTATGAACAAATCTCTTTAAATAGATGGAATATTAAAAGTACATTGTTTGCTGAAGAACTTACTTGTAAATGTTGAATGTGGACTTGTGGACTATATCTTTCAAAATAAGCCTCCTGGCATACAACTTAGCATCCTCTTCAAGGAACAGTAGCATTTAATCTTTTTTTTTTTTTAAATTTTTGAAAAGGGATTTTGGAAACAAACTCCATACTATGGGAAAGAGCAGGGAGAGAAGAGTAAAATACTGTAACAATCTCCTTTGTACTTCCTAAAACGTTTAACATCTGTGACCTTGAAGTTCACGATCATGAGACTTTTGAGATGCAAATATTGTGCTTCCTGTTGGAAAAGGATTTAATCTCTCCAGTAGGCAGCTCAGGCTCTAACTGTGGGTTATAACATTGACCTTTTTCCTTGTCCTGGACCTTACAGAACCTTAAACCACTGGCTGGGGGAAGTAGTGTGAAGTGATGTCCATATTCAGTGAGAAGAAAGGATTCTTTTCTTACAGAAAGTTAAGTTGCTGGAGAATGATGCCCACTGAAAGCTGCAGAAACATTAGAGGAGTTTCTCTGGCTAACTGCAAGAGCACAAGTGATGCAGTCTAAGGTGGCAGAAGATGACATTTGACACGCCACTGGGTCTGTGGACTTGTTTACATCACAACACAGGAGCAAAGCACAATGACTGAAGTATGGGGCAAAACTTAAGCTTTATACAAAACTCTGCTTTATAATTTTTTAACAGTTGTCAGGTAATTAGGGCAAGGAAGTTGAAACACTGGTTGGCCCATGCATGTGAGTACTGACACTGTCTGCAGAGCTGCTTCCTTTCTGGCTGCTGCAGGAAGTTTGAAGAGCAGAAGGACCAGGTGCTTCAAAGCATCTGCTTGAAGGCTCCTTGCAAAGGTCACTTGTCAGCGCCATGTGAAAATTTCACTGCATGTAGATCTAAATAATTAATTAGTGCACAGCACAATCTTTTAATTTACATATATCAAGCTTTCAGCTGCCTGCAGACAAACTCCAGTATCTCTAGCAGTCTTCACACCTTTGCTCAGTAGCAAAAGACATTCAACAAGAGCTCATTATTTTTTTTGCTGGTATTATTCAAAACTGTGCCATGTCTTGGATACATCTTAGTTTCAATCACCAGCTTAGCCATACTTAGTGGTTCCAGGATGGGATGTGTTTCTCTTGCGGCTTCTTATACACAGGGGTTTTTGTTTGTTTGTTTTTTGTTGTGTTTTTTGGTGTTTTTGTTTTTTTTTTTTTTTTTTTTTTGAGAAAACTGTCCAAAAATAACTAATGAAACAGCTGCTCACAAATAGTGTTGCCTTCAAGGTGAAAGTTGTCACTTAGCACAAGTTTCCAAAGATTTTTTAGTACCTTTTCAGCACTTGATGCATATCTCCTTTACAAAATGAAGATGCTGGTGCAATCAACTCTTCAAACCTGTTTCAAACTAGGTTTTTGTGCTCTCCATTTATATAATTTGGTACCTGGATGTCAATCATGAATGGTAACATGGTACTTCCTCAGTAGGTAATAGAGGTCATAAATAGCCACTAATTCATGACAAATGGGCAATAATAGTGAATAATTATGGGTGTTTTCCATTTTCTTCTAAATCTCTCTCAACAATCAGCCTTCCAGAACTTGTGTTTTGACTTGCTTGTGGTTTAATCTATCACTTGTAATTTTTTCACTGAAAGCTGATAAATATTCAGTGTAAATACATATACCATGCTCCAGGGTGTTTTCTTTTATACAAGACGTCTGACACTCTTTGAGATCTTACTGGGCACCTGACTAACAGTAAATTTGTGTCTTTTAATCTTAGCAGCTAACTTTTTGATATATAAATATTTGTCATAATTCAAAATTTTAAATAAAAGCTTGTAAAAGTTTATGTTGGCTTTCGATTAAACCTATCAGCAAAATAGCCAAATGGATAGAGAAGCTTTTCATTGTTTCCTTGGATATATGGGTATATTATTCTCCTGTTCTGATCTCTTCTGTGAAAACAAATGTAGCAGCTCTCTAGAAGCCAAGATGAGCTTGCTGTCAATGCAGATTCTTCCAGGTCTAAGTATAACTTTTAAGATATTATTATGGAAATTTCTACTTTTCACTGACAGCAAATGGTAACACTTTAATAGCAACCATATGTCTGTATTGATCAGCCTCAACCTTCCCTCATTCTGGGCCTGTATAAACTGCAGATGTCCTCTGCATGTTCTGTTCCCTCTCCTAACACAACTTTAATGGAAGTTCAGTATGAACACACTCTGAACAGATACAGACATACAGAGTATGGTGTTATTAAAATACCACTCATGCTTTGAACTTCTTCTGCCCTCATACATCTACTGTAAAATCTGGGAGCTTTTCCATTTTCTTTTTTGCCTTATGCCCAGCTTTGGGCATTTCTCTCACTGTTCAGATGCCAACTGGGTTCACGACAGGGTCCAGAAAGATGCACCATGTACTGATTTGCTGAAAATACCACAGGGACTGGGACAGTTCATGGCAGACTAAACTAGACATTCTAAATATTAGCTGTAATTTAAGTAAAAGTGAGCTTGGTGCTGGATCTAAGCCATTTCCAATGCCACATCTGCCATTTAGGTTTCTTGAAAAAAAAGAGAGGCACCCTTGTCAATTTTTTCTTGGTAAAAAGGCTCTCCCTTGCCTTTCTTCCCCTGCAATTTGTGTAATTGTAAGGAAATTTATTTAAAAGACACCTTGAAAATTGAATGCCCAGCCTCAATTTAATTTTTTTAGGTCTTACATCTTGCCACAGAAACCTTATTAATCAAAAAAATTTAAAAAAAGCCAAAACACACCCAAAACCAAACAAACCAACCCCAACCAGAAAAGAAAAAAAAAAGCCCCAAACAAACAGAAAAATCTGGCAAAATTCCTACTTTTTTAGAAAAAGCAGCTGAACTATGAAATGTATTATTTGCACACCTCCAGTCCAACTGTAATCCCCAGCACAAAGATCCTCTGTATTTTAGAGCTGGTATTTGCCAACCACTCCTTGGGGCATTCTGCTCTCGCTCCGCTCTCCTCGTGCTGCATTTAGCAGAGCCGAGCGCTATTTGTGGTTGCAGCCTCTCCAAAGCTTATTATGCCCATATTTCACGTACAAAAGCCAAAGTAACTTGCAGTTTCTCCTTAAGGAGTCCCAGTGTTTTTGGATAGATTGTAAAATGCAGCTCAGGCTCATGTGCTAATTGTTAATTTTAGAATTTAAATGGGTTTTGTTCTATTCAAAGGAAGTAGGCTAAAGGTTTCTAAAAACTCTGAGTTTAGGAAAATGGTTTGGTCACTTTTAGAGTTTGTGAGTGAATTAGCTTTTGCATCCATGGAGATATCCTTAAATGATACTTAATACAAAACCCGTTAATTTTTACTGAATGTGTATGGTTTTCTGGACTCTAAAATAAATTTAGAGTTATTTAAAGGGGCTTTATCTTTTTTAAAAAGCATGGAATATTTGTTGTTTATATAAACATAGATTTTGTCCTAATTGTTTGTAGCCACTAATGGTTGTATTCCAAACTGGATCTGGCTGTTTCAGGTTATGTTTCATTTTGAACAACCTTGTTCCTAAACACTGAAATGTTCTTCTGTTCCTTTCTGAATCAAAACCTTATTTCTGTTATCTATCCATTTACAACTTGACTGATATTTATATACTTTACTTATTTTCAACTGCAACAGGTTTTTAAACAGAGATGAATATTTTAATCTGCTGTTAGGCTGCTTTTCACATTACATGTCAGAAAACCAAACCATATCTGTCTATATGGTTTCCAAATTAAAACCGAGTTTCCAATAGCAAAATTAGATTCAGATGTAGGGTTTTAATTTGGATTAACTTAATTTGGCAGTTGTAAGTGACAGGAGGATTGGAAAGGCAAAGAAAGAAAAGTTGGCTAATTTCAATGAGGTATTTGTGTTTAACAGTGAGGGCTAATAATGCCCTTTTTCTGCATCCTGGTTTGGTTTATTTTCTTTTATGCCATTATTTGTGTTTAGTGAACAGCTGGGCCAGTAGTTCCCATTTGTAGTCTTTTAGCTCTGTGAAGTAGCACAGAGAGTAATGGACATTTGCAAATTAAGGCTTACCCTTATTTTCTGCTCATCTGATGTAGTTCCCCTTTTGGAGCATAGATGTAATATCAGAGCAGAAGTAATTACTGTGTTAAAACTAGGATTGCAGTAGAATATTTTGCTAATTAAACTTGTTGCATTTAAATTGCTTCCTTTGGATCACTACATAGAAGAGAACTATTTTGAACAATAAATGAAACCACTTTCTTTCTCAGGGACCCAGAATTGCAGATGGTCAGATTGTATGTGAAGCACCTAGACTCTGAATTAGGCTTTTGTATGAAAGGGAGAAAGGTAATTTGAATGTTTGAACGCCCTGTTCCTCCCACACATACACAGGAAGCTTGCCTCAAAATGAACAATTCTCTAAATAAAGACTAATAAGAAGCTAAATTAATTAGAAGGTGTGATTTGAAAAGACAGTGATGAGAAGAGTCTGTCATTTCAGACAAATGGAATGGAGCTAAATAAATTAGGCCACATTAATATCTCATTGTTCTGTGAGGAGCTTTCTTTTATTGCATTCATTAGCGGGTACTTCTTGAAATGAGCCTTTACTAGCCATTATGGATTCAGTTCTCATTTACCAATGCCTAACACACAGCTCCTGCATTAAAAATGTTTCAGCAAATCCTCATAGTTTCTGCAAATTAATATTTATATTTCTGGATGCTGCACTTTTCATCTGCAACATAGTAGGCATTGAAGATTAAGGTATTTCTCTCACTGAATTGTCAGTAAAGAAGTCTTACATCTAAAGATTTGGGAAGCAGAAGTCTGAAAATACTTTATAAAATAAACTGTGTGCCTAGCTCATACAATAGAATATTCCTCCAACTAATATTCTTTCCAGTATTTATTTATTTTGATAGAAAATATCCCATCTCATGACTTCAGTGGTCGTTTGATAGCTTTTTAAAGTGTCTTTTAAAAGGTTCCCTCAGTATATAATTAGGGTACATTGGAAATGCGCATCTCATCACGCCGTTCTTCCTCTCAGAAAACGAAATGTGTATTTTTCCTTTTCTTTTTTCTCTTTCCTGCAGATGGAATATTTGGGAGATGCCAGCGAGTGCCAGTACTAGATATCTATAAATATGACATTTCAGCCCCTGTTCTGCAGCACCTGAGGATCGTCCTGGAGCAGCTCTCACACAGAGGTACAGTCAAAACTCTTGAGAGGGGTTAGATGCACTGCGGGTTACAATTATTTGTGCTCCCTCTGAGGTGATGACTGCAGAAGTTTTTGAACACATTTGTATTTCAGCCCTGCTGGTGCAGACTTTATAAAGGTAAAAGGCCTTTGGACTCACTGAATCTGCCAGGAAGACCTAGGGAAGCAATTCCAGGAGAGATGCTTCCTCCCTATGTAGCACATGTCTGTGACTGACATTATACTAGGAAATGTTAGCATCTATGAATGTTGGTGTCACATAAATAAATGAGTGGGGAAGAAAAAGTTTGCCATGTATACTTTTACACCACAGCTTATTTTAGGTGCGTGGGCAGAAACCACAAAACTTCCAGTTAGCTGGAAACAGTTCTTAACTTCCTAATGAATTCAGATAAATGAAACTGCTCTGATTTCATTACCAGCTGCAGCTGGTCTGTTTCTTTTAATTTTTGTTCACCTTTCCAATGTTAATCTCTCTGCTCTTTCCAAAGCCAGAAAGGATTTTCTAGCTTTTGAATGGCAGAACTTGAACTAACAAAACAAAACTTGAATAAGGTGAAAGCCAGTATGGTGAACAAACCTTTTATACATGAAATAAACATCTCTTGTAGACAGCCACAGGCCCAAGATATTTTTGTAATCCAAATTATTTGAAGAATATTGTTGGACTGTTCAATTTTGCACTTGCATCATCTGTGTGAATGTTTGTACCTAAATATTTTCCAATTACAATCTCAGTGGCAAAGTAGTAATATTTTATTAGCGTGATGCTAGTTTAATCATGAGAAAAAATTGTTTTCTCAGAAGTTTGGGACTCTACTTAGAGGCTGGACGTCTAGTTTGGACGCCACTCATTTAGAGCATTTAAAAAATTTCCAGGGATTTATTTGCTGTCCAGCAGCCCATCCAAACGAGACAAACTCAGAAAAACTTGATTATAGTAGCTCCTGGCTGATTAACAGTCACATGTGAATAGTACTTGTGGCTCTTACACTTGTCATTTTCTAAAGGCTAAGTGATGCAAGCAAAGTTATGAAAATACTCTGTTGTCAGGGCAACATTGTGTAAGTGAAAAATAGTGTCTGAGCTCTGTTTGAATATAGTGAGGAAGGCAGGAGGGGACACATTCATTACATTAAGTCACCTGAATTGAAACCTAAAGTGATCACGCAGACAGGGACAGGCAGCAGTCATTTCCATCACCTGAATATACGTCAGGTGTCCTACGTAAAGCTTCCTCCAGGGGGATGTCAGAGGTGAGGGAGCTGCAGGAGACTGATGTCCTTCTGAAGGGAGCACACGGAGGGGATGGGATACCCCAGGCCATCTCAAAGGATGCTTACCTGCCTGCATTGCCCTGCTTACTGTAAAATTTTGGTTAGTTCAGTGGAATTGATGTGACCTTCCCCTTCTAAGTGCTCCTCTGATCAAGAAACCAACCCTTCCTAGGACCTTTGTAATCCACAACTCACCTCCCTGCATGTAGCTGGTGCAGGAAACTGCAGTATGCTTCTTTTAAGGAAACTTGGACATTGAAATTTGGTCTTTTTTCATACTTACTCATAGCAAGAAAATTACAAGGAACACACAGATTGAAACTGTGGTGGAGAATAAAGGGCTTTTTCTTTTATCGTGTTTTGCTTGTGACGTTTAGAGGTGCACACACAAACATGTATGTTTTTGAACTGATACAAAACTTCTGCAAGTTATTTTTGTGGCCTGTAGGTATCCCAGTGAAGGGAATCTTAAATATATCTATGAAACATAGCAGAATGCTGGAATGCTCTTGCTCGAATAGTTGATAAAAGGCTTAATTTTTTCAGAGGTCTTATTTCCTTTATTTATGTGATACTCCATGCTTCTTGTCATCTCCAAAAGACTACTGTTTAGCTCAACTTGTTGGTGCCTACCTTCTCTGGACAGCATCTATTCTCTCCTTTTTGTAAACAGCAGGACAATTTACTCTTGAAAGACTGTATAGCAGGTCTCATGATTAGTAAAAATTTTAGTAATATCTGTGTTAAAACCCTTTCTATTTTCATTAGATGTATAGTTAAGAACCAGATATTCTGAGGGCTATTAGCTTGAGTGGTCTTCTAGGTTATTTATTTATTTTTTCTAATGTGACTTGGTTATTCTGTTTTGTTTCCTTCCTGATGTCTTCTTGCAGGATTACTGAGATCTTCCTTCCTCTGCCACCATGACAGTAGTGTGTTGACATCTACTTCCGTAGAATTAAAAAAAAAAAATCAGTAGAAAACCTTGTAAAATGTACATTCTGTTTCTTCCCTATTTGCTGATTGCTTGTAAGTGGTGCCTGTGTTTGAATCCTGGCCCAAATGGAAGAGTGTGTGGTGAGATGTATAAAACAAAGGACAATGTGATGTGAATAGCAAATAGAATTTGTGACTCTGCCAACTCAAAATGTTTTCTACAATGGGGAAGAATAGGACAGAGGCTTAGATGAGTGACACACCTGATGATAATCTGTTTAATAAAGGACTTTGACTAAAATTGAATTCAGGTTTCATAATGATACAGTTTTTATGTCTTCTTTACACATTGAGTCTATCTTTGTCTACACTATCTACTGATAGATTGATGATAGAAATGAATGCCTTGGAATATTGGATAGTTCCCTACAAAAAATGATCTGTTAGCATTCAAATACCCTTGCTCATGTCGTTTTCACTCACACTGTCCTTGAGTCAGTCAAACCCTCATGAAGATTTTCTGAAGGTTCAGTGTTTATAAATGTGACTGTCTAGATGGGAAAGACCCTTCTCACAGTTGCTGAAACATGACAAATCACTTTCTGAAGCTGATGGTGCTATAGATAATAATTTATAATAATTTATGAGGAATCAAAACATTTCTCATTGTCTGATAAACAGGACAGTCAAAAGGATGCTGTATAGATGGGACCGAATCATTAGAAGTGAAGGAAGTATCAGCACAGAGGGGTGAATGAGTAGTACCTGAAGGATAGGAAAATACCATTGGCATACCCTTCTGCTTTCTCTTGTCCAACTGGGAAGAAGATAGTTTTGTTTTCTTCTTGTCCTGACAATAGCCACATTTACCTTGGAAAGGCAAAGTATTCACTAGAATAAGATTCTTAACAAGATTGTGGAAACAGTTTCACATTGATTATTGACCTATAAAACAGAGCCATGAAAAATGAGATAGGAGAGCTAAGCATGGGACATTATAACTCAAGCATGAAGCATAAATAGTACTTGAAATACCACCACGGGCAATAATGAAGGAGAACAGTAGTATTTTTCAACTTGCATACTCCAAGAGGCATTTACATGTGTTTCATGGAATGATTTCTAATCAGTGGTTAGAAATAGTACCATGATAACTTGGTACTAACTCTGAATGTGCAGCTGCCACTGCAATGAGCATTCCCTGACAGAGCAGCTCAGAGGCTGAAGGACAAACTTCCTTAAAAACGTCAGAACAAGGGGATTTGCTCAGGATCACAACAAATGCCCATCTGACATGATTCTGCCTCTAGGAGAGTGCACTGCATGTTTAGGGGAAAAAATGCAATAAGAGTCCAAGCACAGAAAAGCATTTTGCAGTGTTCCTACCTGCTCAGCATTACGTCCTTGGTGTCAAGTTGTTCTCCTGAGCTGGAAGTTGTGTTTTTGTGTTTGCTGTGTGCTCTGTGGACACTGTTTCTAGCACAGCTTGACAGGATACTGTGTATTAGAAACAAAGCATGTGAGACTAAAAATCAGTATTTCATCTTCTGTTTTCTGTTTTAGTCAAAATGCAACTTACATCTATTACATCTATTTTCACTTTACTGCAGGAAATGTGCAGTGTGACTGTTTGAAAAACAGATCAGGTTTATTTTTTTTTTTTTATTTTTATGTGAGTTGGAGTCATTCCTAAATTAATCCTCATTATGCTTGCTCCTGCTTAATTTTTGCAATAACACCTTGTTCAAAATGGTACTTTCAAAGAAAGCAGTTTGTTTCAGTCTATAAAGATGAAAGTCCTGCTTAAGATATTCAGATATTGACAGTAATATTAAGAGAACCAAACAGAGT
Source organism: Dasyornis broadbenti (assembly GCA_013397935.1). Classification (NCBI taxonomy): domain Eukaryota; kingdom Metazoa; phylum Chordata; class Aves; order Passeriformes; family Dasyornithidae; genus Dasyornis; species Dasyornis broadbenti. The sequence continues at coordinate 182,711 of VZRN01003464.1, read as the reverse complement.
AGGATATGCTTTAAAATTCATGTAGCTTAAGTCAGCAAGAAATTCTGGAGAGATTCATGGGCTGTGGAAATAGGCAACATATTTACAGACTATTTGAAAAAAAAATAGCACTTTTTTCCTCTTATTTGTTTTCTTTGCAACCCAGGAAGCTCTTGGCAGGGAGAAAAAATTATCTGTCTTAAATTAATTCTAACCAGTTAAGTTTAAGGTGATTAATATAACTTTACTAGAAATAATTTTATACCCTTACAGCAAACTTGTTTAAGAAACTGAAATGATTTACAATCAGTTAACTTGAAAATTGAAACGAATGTGACTTGTCACATAGAGCTTGTGAATTACGAAAAGGTTGCTAAATATTTCTTTCAGTCAGGTCTATTTTTCAAGGAAAAGTATAATTTTTTACTGCAGGAAAGGTAAGAGTTGAAAGTAAGTCTTTATAAGCTCAGTTTTGAAATAAACTTAAAAGGAATAATGCAGTTCTTGCACACATTTGTGAGGTGATTATCACATCATTATGGAGGAATACAAAAAGCTGAAACCTGGAGAGGCAGGAAAAAGCAGTTTTTTCTTTAAATTGAAATATTGATATAAATGAAGGCAAACTCTTCTTTTGGCAGAGAGCAATGTGTTTACATATAATTTCCTGGGCATCAGCCTGCTCCAGACATCTGTCTATGGAGCAAATTCCTCTAGATGGCTGCTGAAGCCAGGAATTGAAGCACAAGTCCCATGATGAGCTCCACCAGAAGAACTCAGCTGGAACTGGACTTATTTACCTTCTCCTGGTATCACTGTGATGCTGCCTTAACTTTTTGGCTCAATGGACAAAAACGTGCTGAAAAGGTTGCAAAAAATTCCTGCCTTTGTTAAGTGCTGAAGCACCACTGACATTTTTTGGTCTTCAAAGACATAAATGGAAGTTCAGAAAAGAATGTGTTTCAGAAAAAGCAAAAAGATTTATTTATAAAGCAGCAGATTCTGTTTTGAACACCCTTGTGTTACACAGCACAGAACCAAAACCACAGGGGTTTTTTGTTTGTTTGTTTTGTTTTGTTTTGTTCTTTTCGGTTTGGTTCTTTGTATGCCTGCTCTCCTTACCAGACATAATCTGACATGGCATTGACTAATATAATATAGTTGTGAAAAATGTTCTTTTCAGGAAATTGGTATTTATGAAGAATGCATTGGAATTACAAAAGATATCATAGGAGTGAAACAGATTCCATGTATCCTGGGAAAGATATTAAAAAGTACAGATAAAAGTTTTTAAAAATATATATAGTGTTTTATCTGCATCCACAACACCGTTGTATAAAGCTTTTTGATTTTGCATCATTTGAATATTTCTTTTTTTGGAAGAGATATATGTCATCCCAATAGCACTACATTTCTTTTGTTTAAAAAGAATGATCAGTCATTTTTAATCAATCATTTTAATCTGCTTTTATTTGTGTTTTTGATAAAATAACACATTAACTAATTTGTTTGATAGAAAGGAGAAAAGGTCTGCATGTCTCCTTTGTGTCTTGTTTCTGTCAACTAGCAGTGACAATTGCCAACTGGGATCAGGGTGTATCAAATTGTGGCCCAGATAACTTTACAGCTCTTTTTCCAAAGGAAACTTAGAAATTAGTGATAATATAATGCAAATCTCTAAGGCTTCCAATCAATTCCTGTCTTGCTTCCTTTGTTTTGAAGATCTGTGTGGCATCTCATGGATTTTAACCTCTGCATTAATGTTTTGTCTTTTCCATGTCTGTGCTGGCTCTTTTGCAATTTGTTCCCTTTCTGATCTTTGAAAACTGGGGCCTGTCTCTATTTCTTCCTTCTGCGGAAGAAGCTGCGGATGCCTCCCCTTTTTCCTGTTGGACTTCCCTGAGTGAGCTCAATGGGTATCCTCTGGACGGTTCTCAGCACTGGATTGAGCAGCAGCTCAGCTGCTGAAAGTCTTTGTATTTGGGATGTTCATGAATGTGTTCCCCTGTTAATGATGTCACAAGCAGCTCTGAACTTCATTCTTACCCGCTTAGGTAATTAAAAAAAATTCACCCCTTCCATAGGACCATTTGTCCAGGTAAACACCGGGCTTGAAGTGATATAGGTGCATAATATGCTTTTAAAACACGCTTGAAAATGCATCAATCAAATTGCAGTTCATTATCAGTTGTTCCCACACTTGGAACGTCAGCAAGTCTCAATTCAAGCATGAGATTACTTCTTTAGCTGCTATATTCTCTAATAACAGCACTTTTGGAAACTGTGAGTAACAATATAGCATATCCGAACTAATTATGCCATTTTGTACCTTTAATCTGTAATTATAGCCTATTTACATATTCATCATAAGACTGTTTTTTCATCATTGCACTACCAGTGCTTTCTTTATGACTTATTTGTTACTTGGGAATATTTTCCTTTTCCATTTCTATATGCATTGCGTTTCCTTATCTACAGTTCTAATCTCTATCTCTATGGCCTCATGTTTTTTTAAGATATCAACTCTTAATGGCACCCAATGTTTGACATATTTTTTTTATTTTTTTTTAATAGGTATTCTAAATTCTGAAACTTTTAGGCTTATTTCTCAAAATCATGATTTTAATTTAATTATACGAAACCTCAGTGGGTAGATTGTGTCCCTCACACAATCATGGTAAGATGGAAGCTTTACTTTGTTTTAGTAACAGGTGTGAATTCCCACAAAAGTTCTTTTTTCCCTTCTCTGTAAAAAAAAAAACTGTGTGTGTGTGTGTATATATATATATGTTTAAAATACTTTGGTGGATTTTTATTTTCCCCTTAAGGTGTTTTCATGCTTTACCTCATGGCTGTGGCAGAGTACTTCGACAAATGTAGCAGTTTCCTGAAAAGGCTGAGTAATGTTAAATCTCATTTTAAACTCTACTCTTGCTCTTTTTCATGCTGATTCTTAGCATATACTCACTACATTTCAGGCTTCCCCTTTTGTGTTGTTTTGCCTGTACACATGTGTATGGTCATGGATAGACAGAGCAGTTCATGATAACAAAATTGTAGTATCCTTCCAACACTTTCCACTGCTCGCGTTTTTTTTTACTGCTTCTTATAATCTTTAAATGGCAAAAAAATGTTTCCTTCCATTTTAGTCTTTATTCCTGTTTTAGTCTGTTTCTAATTAAATATTGCACAGACCTGCACTACATTTTTAGCTAAATTATCTCCAGTCTTTTAGGAAGGCACTGAATGGTCTTCCTGCTTGACTTAACGTATGTCCCGCATACAACTATTAAACTATTGTTTTCTTTACCCCAATTTGAGGTTTGTGAGGTTTTCTTGAATGCTGTATTCTCACATTTCTTTAACATGGTTAGATAATTGATTTTCTTTTCCTTATTTTACCTGTGAGCTACTCAACAACACAAAACTGGAGAGAAAGTGTCAGGCTGCTGAGTCTGCAATCTTTTAGAAACTAAACTTTTCCGTTCCTTTTATTTTTATGTGGCTCTTTTGAGCAGCTGAAATTCCTGCCTGAGCATCCTCTAATTTTTTTATACATTCCTAGAAAGCTATGTTGAGTCTTTAGATGTCCCTTCATCCCTTCTTCAGTGGAGAGAGTAAGGAAATGAAAAGACTTCAGTGTTACAGCTCAGCTTTTCCTAATTGCTGATGAGTTTCAAGTCTTTCCAGATAAATCCTAACTGAACTGTGTTCACTTAGATGTTATAGTTACTGACATTCAATATGGTGTTAAATGTTGAGCTTTTTTTTTAAATAGTGATTAGGTTTTAGCAGGCATCCTGCTAATAGTCGCATTCAAGATGTTGGAAGAATTGCTAATATTGCAAAACAGTGTAAAACACCTCCTAATTCAAAGTGCTACATTGTCAAAAGGTCAGTTATTTTGTTCACATACCTTTTCTCTTCACAATTCTCCATGATAAAAGGCCCCTTCTCTGTAAAATTCCAGGCTTCCCATTTGATCAGCAGTGTAAAAGGCAAGTCTTAAAGGTTTGGATGATTCCTCTTTTAAATAATAATATTCACAATCTTCAAACATGTTTGATACTCATCATACATATATTTCTAACCTGATAGACTGGTTTTATTTATCCTCATTTCAGAAAAAGCTCTACATATCCTGACTGTAATGAGTGTCCTCATGAACTGAAAGTATTTGGTAAGGTCAGTTCCATGTGACTGTTAGGCCAGGCTGCTCCCAGTAGAAAAAGAAACAGAGATTAAAATATTCATTAAGTTAAAAATCGTTCACCTTTACACTCCATAAAATATTTATGGATAGTAAATACTTCTACAGAAGTTATAAATTAATTTCAAACAATTTTTAAATAGAAGAAGGGTTAAACTCTCCACATAATGAACACATCATAAATAAGTCAATCGGCTGTACACAGGAAGAAAAACATATTATTGTATATTTTGGGTTACGATGGCTCTGAGATGACCAACAATCTTCATTGAAAACAGCAAGACTGGGCATTAGCATGTGTTTGCATGTATGTGGGAGAGAAAATGATAAAATATGCTTCCCTTTTGTTCCATCAAAGTGAACTTTGTTGAGACATTGCCTGCAGGTTTGAGCAGAGGGCAGTCAATGCTCAGAAACCAAGACATTAAAGTTAAGTTTAAAATTAAAATGTTCATCAACACTGGAAACTTCTTACTACCCATCTTATTAACCTGTGAGGTAATTCCACCAGTCAATAAATAAAAATAGAATGTGGCTCTCAGTGGTAGGTACTTAAACTGAGAGAATTTTCTTTAAGCTGAGAATAACCTTAGAAAGACTGGATACCAAATTTAATTCAGAAATGAGAAAAATACTCTTGAACCCATCTTGTCGTAACTCAGCTTTTTCTCCCTTGTGGGCAGTGCAAAACCTGTCTGCTTTTAAATTTTAATTAAAACTTAGATTAGTTATGATCATCTAATCTTGCCTTTGCACTGCAGTGCCTGATCACTGTGTATAAGTATCCAAAGTTTAATCTGCTTCTGGTCCTCCTAGATTTGACAGTCTAATTAAGTGCTCAACTTTAGCACTTAGTATATAAGAAATCCCACTTAATGTTTTGATAAGATTTTAGATAAAATTGGTCACTTACCTGTTCTACTGAAATATTTCTGAATAATTTTACTTTTTCATCTTTACTACTGCATTTGTCTCCTTTAAGAACCAACAGATTTCCTTCCTGCATTATGCTAAAAAATTATTTGAAGGTTCATCCTACCATTGACAGTAAAGCATTACTGGCATCATTCTGGCACGTCTTAAAGACATTCCTTCAGTATCAAAATTAGTATCTAAAAATATGTGAACATAAAAACATTGTTTCTAAGGCTAGTGGTTCATGTTTGTAAAATCCACTCTGTTTTTCTCCCCGGGGTGCGGTGACTGAAGAAGATGTGCAGATATCGCTTTGTGATTTCTTGCACATGACTTTGCCCTTCTCTCTGTTGGCCCGGTCTTTACTTTTCTTCTGTAATTCATCTCCTCATCCCAGGTTCCTTGTGACTAATTGTTTTCCTTTGAACTTTGGGAAGACATGACATTCATGTGTTTTTCTTAGGCCAGCAGCTAATCACCGCAGGAAGCTGTAGCACAAAGCCTACTGTTTCCAGCTGAGGAAGTAGATCTTTCTCCTTATGCCAGCTTGCTCAGTGTGTAGGCAGGTGATCCACATTCTGGTAATTCCAGCTGATGTTAAATGGATGGAGATGTTATTTCAATTGCTCTTAGCAACTTTGTTGAAAGCAGTCTTACATTTGTTCTATGGGGGCCAGTTTAATTCAGTATAAATACTTAAGGGGTTGTCAGTTTGCAAAACTGTTAATCTTCCACCTCATCACTTCACATCCCACTTCCCCCACCACATCCCATTCCTATTTTCCCTGCCATGTCCCATCCCGTCCTTAATCACAGTGACTTCTAAGATAGTTCTTGAAGCACTTTGCCACTCTGGCTTGACTGTGCAGCTGCTGAACCCAAACTGTGAGCTCCCCTGGTGTGAATGGCCCCAGCTCACCCAGGCCTCTTCAGCCTCTCTCTCCTGCGGCTCATTATAAACAGTAGAGAAACAGGCACTTTTACAGTGCCCAAAAGGGTGTAAATTCAGACAAGTGTATGATGAAGCGAATCATATCCTTGATTTCACTGACCATATCGCTGTGGCTGTTCATTGACTGGGGAGTCCCTGGCTGATTCCCTCTGTCTTTCATGTAGTCATGTAGATTTGGTCCTTTGTGTCTCACTGCATGCAGTATTTAAGTTCAGCCATGTTCCAGGCCCTGTGGAGAGGTGTTTCGAGGAATTCACTTCTACTCTAAGGATAGGTAGCTTTCAGGTGCAGCTTTAATAGTCTTATTCAGACTGAACAGAACCTGAGAAACAATTTCAAATTCCCACTGCCAGGGTCACCGAGAAAAAAGAAAAATCAACTTTGCTGCAGTTTGCCCTGGCCCTTACTCTTGCAACATTTTAATTATTTTTCTGAAATCCTCTGGGTGCTCCTCAGTTATCCATGTAGCACCATAAACTAATCAGCGCTCAAAATTCTGACCTTTGTTGAATAGCAAGGGCTCAGGCAATTTCTAATCCTGATGTGTTATTTTGGCATAAACTTCTTTGTTCAACCTATGCTGGAATATAGCCTGGTTTTATCTTGAACTTCAGTTGGACCGATCATGGTACAGGTCCTTCCTGGACAACTGATGGTATGAGCTTGACTTCACTGCAAGATAGTTCTGCTTTTAGCCTGGAGAGCATACTTGTGATCTTATAATTTCACTTGTTTTTGTACTTCACCACTTCTCTTTGAACTGGGGACAGGGGACACCTGTTTGCATGTCTTTTATGTTTTAGTGACTATGTTGTGTAATATTTTTGTGGGGAAAAAAAAGCTGTTGTATTTTTATAATTTCATAGATGCTGTAGTAGCAGATCAGTTGCAATAGTCAAACTGCAGTATTTTCCTTCTTTTAAAAAAAGGTGGGTCTGGAATGTCTTTATTTAATACTGTTTCACTAATTTAAAAATACAACACCTATCCCTGTTTCTATGTTAGTCATTCTTTGCTAAGGCTATGGAAAGCATCAATTTTTATAATAAAACCTGCCATTTTAGACACTTTCACTTCCCTGCTGTTTCACTGAGCAAGATGCAGCTGAGGGTGGGTGATGCTGAGAAGGAAATGACATTGATTTTCTACTTTTGTCATATAGGAGTATTTTAAGATGTTCCTCTTTATTTTAACTTTTCTTTTTCAAGGATTCAAGAAAAATAGAAGAAAAATACTCAGAAGTTTAGGATGCTGGAATGAAAGCATACCTAAAAAAATATCCTTATTTTCTGGAGGATCTGCGCTAAGAAATTGGAAGGGTTGTGTGAACTGCCTGTTCCCAGCTGAGCTTTGCAATCGTACAGCCACCTAGGGCTTGAGAGATCAAAGGACCAGAATTAAGAGTCTCCTGGTTTCCTTCCTGGATGGCTGAGCAATAGGCCAACAAGCTCTTCATTTAATACGGAACTTCTTGAAGAAGTGTAATAATGTTTTTTTTCTGGAAATCAGAATATAATTAAGTCCATATGGCTTTTTGCTATTATGCTTCCAATGACTAGTGGCACAGACACTGTTTGCATTTAGAACAAGGTAGAAGTGCAGTAGCTTTTCTTTATTTTTCATGGATATTATTTTATGAATTTTTACAGATTTTTTTTTTTTTCTTAAAAAGCTAATTTCTCTTTCAAAATTTTCACCTACATGAATAATTTTCCAAATGCATCTACGAAAAGGTCTGGCTAGCTGGCTCAGTGTCCAATGACACTGTACTTAGGTAAGTTGTTAAGTTGCTTTTGCAGGTAATTCCAGATAAGAAAATCAGGTGTGATACCAAAAACCGGGTGAAACCTTTCATATGAGTCAGAGCATTTATAACCTTTTACAGGAGTTTCCAAAACGTCCATCACTCTGCATAGATGCTACAACTTCAGTGGTGCAATGAAGAGCGAGCAGCAGGTGGAGCATGCGTATTGATTTTGTCACTGCAGGACTTTGAATCCCACAAAGCAGAATTTAAACAAAATGCAGGAGCCCTGAGAGTAGTGTCACCAGTTCTGAGATGAGGAAAAAATATCCTGAGGCTATTATCCATGTTATAAATTGTAGTGTGGACTTAGCATTTTCTTCCTGGTAGTGCTTGCTGTGTTACTCTATACTCTGCTTAATGAATCTTATATTTTACATGTGCTCTTTCAATTTATGGAGGATTCATCAGGTGTCTGTGTCTATTTTTGAAAGAAAAATTACTGATCTGGGGTTGAATCACAGATATATAGGGAATAATCAACTATCAGTCTCCTTACCTGCTTTGCTAGGGGGCCAATTAATGGATTTAAGCTCAGGTTTTCTAGATTTAGTTCTCATATTAAGCATGGTCTGTTGTTGCACAAGTGATATTTACATTCTTTACAACTCATGAAATGCCTGCTGCAGCTCTTATAAATATGAGATTTAAGGAACTTTAGATCAAATTACAATACATCCTTCATTTCCAGGCTGCAGAATTTGCTCAGCTTTGTTTTATTAAATTAGCTAGGCAATAAAAAGTCAGTCATTGTAGAGTGTGTGTACATTTATAGACTGCTGTATGTTGGGGGGAGGCTGCATCTTATCAGTGGGTTTGCTGTAGTTGAGCTGCACATGGTGGATGAGCTACGTGTGTTCATTGCCTCAGGACTGGTCTTGCACAACTCCAGTTAAAGTTACATGGCTCTTTGTGCCAGGAAATAGTTTGCAAGTCATAGCTTTAGGACCGTGAAAATTGCATTCTCAACCTCAGCAATCGTTTCCATTAACCTCTGCATCTATTTGCGTTGTTTACAAGTTAAAGATGAAGGGTCTTTGAAACTTTGGCTGTTTCCTTCAATTGTCCACCGTTGCATTCAGTGTTTCTAATACCGAACGCTGTGACCTTGACCTGCAACAGGGTTCTTCAAAGGGAGTCTCTGAGTTCCTCGAGTGACTCATTTCTGTTTGGCTTCCCTATGGGGCTTAGAACAGAATCCAAGTTTTTATTAATTGGCAAAGCCGGGGAAAGACTTTGTCAGAGGATACCTGGAAGATGCAAAAAGCACAGTCCCATCATGCAGCTGGCTATTTTTTTTTTTTTTTTTTGGTTGCAGATGAGCCCTGTCTGAAACAAGCTTTTATTGACATTGCCCCATGGTAACATAACACCATTTGGAATGTTTACATTTGTTCTGCCCTTCCCTGTTATTCGGTCTGCTAACATAATTCTGCAGACCGAAATAAAAGGTCCAGAAGCAATTGCCTGGTTTAGCCAGCTAAGAAGTCTGGATAGGTGTAAAAACCCATTGCTCTGGGCTGGTAAATGATGAAGTGCAGTGTTAGCTCACTCAGGTGATTCGTCTAGCTGAACATCTTCCTCTGACCTGATTGGTAGCAGATACTTAGGGATAAAGTGAAGAAGTGTAAGACACCAAGCAAGTGTAGAATAAGCTTTTCCCTTGTATCACTTCTGAAACTCAGATTTTTTAGGGACTTCACAGTTCTTGTATTTTACGAGGGAAGAACTACTTGCAATACATGGAAGCAACTAAAAACTGCTGTTAAAGCAAAGCAGCCATGATGTGATGAAATAGGAGGAAAGATGAGCAGTAATTACATCTTGTCAGCACAGGGTTCCCTTAAAAGTGCTTTATAAAGCAGTGATACTCAGTCTCTGAAATTCAGTCTCTGAATATTAGTAACATTTATTTTTAATATTGTCTTTCCTCAAGCAAAACATCCTTATTATTTATAGTGATTCTTGAGTCCTCTCAATAAAATGATACAGCACATTTTTGGGATGGCTGTCCTGTTTTTCATTAAAATAACTTCTAAAATAGTTTCCTCTTTTGGCCAGGGCTTCCAAATTTCATTGTGAGCAATCCCTTGGCATCCCTCAAAGGAGCCTGAATTATTCTAAAGTGGAGTCACAGCTGGAAAAAGTTCTGCATTTCCAAGGACAAACATTGCATTGGTGCCAGAGTCCAGGGAGAGCTGCTCCTCTGCCTGCTGCACCAGAGGACACTTTCTCCTTAATTGTAATTACTGCAGTATGACGTAAATGAAACCTGAATCTTGTATTTTTATCCTAATGGGGGATTTTTATGCCTATCAGGAGTAAAGATTGGTTTTCTTAATAAATTAAACTAACAGGTTTCTTGAAGTCAGGTTTGTAAGTGGTGATATGCACAGTAGGAGACTTGCTTTAGGTTTTCACAGTAACAGTCTATTTGGGCCACTGTCCCAGCATCACTTTTTGGTATATCAGATATATATATCCACTGCATCTTCTGTATGCTTACTATGGCTGTATCACCACTGATTCTCATTATGAATTTTTCATACATCATATGTTTGTGCTTTTAATGGAAAAGGAGAACACCAGCACCTTCTGGATTGGGCAGGGAAACAGATGAACTGATTTCACTGAAGTGACGATGATGTGGAAAAGTACAGGAAAGTTAAGAGCAAAACCGAATCTGCCGTGGATCCATTCCAAATCCTGTTTTGGCAGCCCTAGATTAACTGTGATCCAGCTGTGGAAAGGACCCAATTATTTGCCCCTTAATCTTTTGCAAACTAAGTTCCTGGAAGCTGCATTCCATCTGCCTTGAAATCTGTGTCTTGGCTTAATTTTCACTAAGAAATGCTACATCCTCTAAGGATGGACAACTTTGGGATTCAGAGTGACTATGCCATATGATACATCATTTAAATGTTAGAAAAGCTGTTTCTTTATGGACAGTATACTTAGTAGATAATCTAATAGGTCCATTTACTCTTTAATTTCTTACATTGTTGTTAATTAGTATCAAATTCTGGCTGCATTGAAGCACTGCTATTGGCCCCATTTTCCGTAGCTGTCTCTGGGACTGAGCTTCATTTCTAATGTTCTGTAGTGAATTTTCATTACTCTAGGAAAAAAAATGTATTTTTTACTACACACACAAAAAAAATTGATTGTTTTTCTTTTTCTGTATTTTTTTTTCTTTCTCTGTATTTTTTTCTTTCGTTATGAAATCAGTGACAAGGCTGATGTTCAGGATGAATTTTTCTGGAAGAATTATAGTAGCAGAAAATCAGTGTTGTGAACCTGCCAGAAGAAGTGTGCCAGTGTACTACAGATGCTGTCCCACAATGGTTTAGCAGGATGTGGGCTAACTGTGCCTTCCTTACCCATATTCTCTTTGTGGTCATTGCTAATGGGGTTTTATTTTGGACAAGATGCATTTTTAAGGCACTGTTTTGGTTGTCCACTATCTCTCTATAAAGCTGGCTACCTGTAGTAAGCATAAATCAGTAGCAGGTGCTCTTCTGAAAGTATTTTCATCAGCTTTTTGCCCAATGAATTTTTGAAGAAGAGCCCACACATGAGCAGGGCTTGCTGCTGGTGTGCTCTGCCTCCCCTCTGCTGGGGGAAGTGACAGAGAAGGTGGCATCAATTCATTTGATGCTGCCCGCAGCAGAGCAGGCACATCTGGATGGGAGATGCATTGTGCTGAGGAGGAGTGTTAAGGGTCTCTCTCCCTTATTCTCAGAGATGTCAGAAATGTTCCAGGATCTCATAAAAACATGTTGCCAGGCAAATAATGCAGAACTGAATTAGTTTGACTATTTTGCTTCTGTGTTCCTGTTGAAGAAGCAGGTTCATCTAAATGAGGCAGCATAAACATGAAGCAGAGTGTTTGGGCTTAATGTTACAATTCAAGAAAAAAACCTTAACTGTCAAAGACTTAAAAGGTTCAGCATCTGCTGTATCATATACTGCCAGCCTCTGCGGGGGAATCAGGGCAGCATATTCCAGAAAAACAGCAATAAGATAAAAGCACAAGTGAAGTTAGAATCTTTCCTTTGTATTTAGAAAGCTTGCACTGAAGGCTAACAGATCACTGAGCATATTTATCCCCACTCATTTCCAATTTTTAAGGCTTTTCCGCATTTAAAATGGTTTTTGTTT
>VZRN01003464.1:96178-170620 GCA_013397935.1 Dasyornis broadbenti | reverse complement strand
TTTTTTTTTTTTTTTTTTTTTTTTAATATTGCAGTAAAATTTTCAGTATTTGTGTTCTCCATCTCTGGTAGATAAAGAATTAATGTTATCCTCATTTCACAGATGGGACATGGAAGGACTAAAGGGTCAGGTTCACAGAGATATGTAAATATTTATATTTACATTGATTTCAGTAGCAAGTCTCCTACCTACATAAGATGCTTAAATATGTTTTTGGTCATGGACCTAGGTGATTAGCTGACATTTTACAGGAAATCAGTAGTGACATGGGGATCTGAACCCTTTAGTGTTCTTTGAGTTCATCTTTTTTTTTTTTGCTGTATGCTTGCTGAGATTATATGAAGTCTAAGCCTTCCATTCTCACTGAGCTGGTTTTAGCATAATGGGACAGAGGTAGAGAAAGATGCTTTGATAGCTGTTTGCCGTGGGCATTATAAAACAGAATTGACTTTAAAAAGGCATTTACAAGTGACCTAGTGCTTTCTGGGAGATGGCCACTGCTGTTGGATCAAAAGCTAGAGGAGATACAGCTTCAGGACAGAACTAAAATCTCTCTGTACTGCTAAAAGAATCAGTATCAGAGGAATTGGGGGAGGGGTGAGGGGAAAGCAGAATAGGTAAAAGTGATAACTTCTGAATATTTATAACCTCTTTTGTGCTGTCGCACAATTGAAAACAAAGGAGGTGGAGCCTGTGTTCATAATTAAACTCTAATTCTCCAGGTCAGAGGGTAAGGTGACCTGTCTGCACTATCTTCTTTTCAGGCCAGCATATGGTGTGATTGATATTGGCTCTAGAGAGGTCCTCATAGAGCTGGAATGCTGGGGATATGAATGTGATATCAGTTCTCTAGGGAGAGCTGTAAATTTAACATTGGGGGATAAAGTGAATACAGTATCAATAAAAAGATATTGCTGCTGTTTTCGTCACCTGTGCACTGACACTCACAGCCTAGGCAATAACGTGCAGGTCAAAACACCTTCCAAGATGTGATGAAGAACTTACTCTGTTCTTCAGTTTCAGCACTGGGGAACACAGAACTGATTTTAAAATAAATGAATAAGGTCTCTTTCTTCCACTTTGATGTAAGAGCTGTTGATAACGGCAACAAAGGTTACTTGAATTAATTCTGGAGAGGAATGTAAATACGAAATTGTAGGATAACGGGATAATTATATTGATTGTTACAGTAAGGGTATTTTCTTCTCCTGCATGAAAAAAGGTAGTCTTTTCTGTGTTAAATATAAAAAGAAAGAGTAAAGGAAAGACTGTTTAAAAAACAGTGTAGAAAAAACAGTGGGAAAAATTATAGAAAAAGCTGCCTGCCATCAAGTGTAAGACCTCTAAGTTCAAGAAGGTAGTACATGATGCAGGCTTACTGATTTAAATTGAGATTGGATTGCTTCTAAGAACAGCTTTTTTTTTAGTCCTTTTCATCTTGAAGGATAAGGTTATAATTACTTATTTGGCATCTGTGTCTTTATAGTACTTTGATTTCTGTGGTGAACACAATTGTGAAAAGCAAAGCAGGCTTTTAAAATTTCGATTAGGCAGATCCTTTTTATGTTTTTTAATCAAAAATTATGAGTGAAAAATTAAACTAATACATTCCAAATAATAGAAGTCTAATTCTCTTAATCAAACTCCACAGTATTGTCATAGTGTTAGAAGCTATTCTGGCAGACTTTGTGTTGGTTGCTCCAGAACAGGCTCAGTACAGAGAGCTTTTGGAGAACCTGACTTCAGAGACAACAGACAGACCTTAAAGAGCATCAGTGCAGCACATGGAAACTATGGAACACCATGGGTCTGTATATGAACAGTAATTATGCTACGGCAGGAGCCCTACAGGCATGAGGAAAGGGTGATATGTCTTTGCATGAACAATTCACTCTGTCAAGATTTGGACATACAGCTTTAGGCAAGAATATTAGATACCTCAAGTCTGCTACATACAGAGACGTTTTTCTCAGTTCAATCACTTCTGTACTTTCCAAGTGATTGGTGAAAGGAAATCAGTAGGTTATACCTGGGGTTTCTGGCTGATTTTTTCTTCCATCAAAAGTCCAGAAAACGGAGAACTTATCTGGGGATTTTAATGGTGAAAATTCGATACTGCAGCCTCATTACCGTTCTGTTATGGATTCCTTTCATCCGATATCTTGATATTACCACTTAGAGCAGTAAAATGGTTTCAATTTATTAAACTAAGTGTTTAGTTGGAGAAAATCAAAAGTGCATGCTAATGTCACTGTATTGACAACCCTTCATCCTCGCTGTGGAGCTGCCTGTATTTATGTTACCATTCCACGTGAGGTTCTCTAAACGTTGGAGGCTGAAGCCATAGTGAAGACATTTCTGTCAGATCGCTGCTGCTTAATTAGGCAATGTTGCTTTCAACAGTCCTGCTCAAGAGTTGTACTCTTAAAATATCAGGCTTTTCCAGGGACCTGTGTACATTGTGACTTGTGTAACATGGTCTCCAGTCTGAGTATTTCTGAAAATTCAGTGTGTAGCTATTCAGAATGATTTTAAAAGTCTCCTTTTCAGTTAGAAAACTGGCAGTATAGAAAGTTTTGCTTCGCCTAGTTTTTAAACATATTTGCACATGTTTTCTGGAAATAAAATATATATGTTGCTAACTAATTGGCTGTGGCTTGATTGACAGACCAAAATATTTTTAATTGCAAATCCTAAATCTAATTGAAATCTCATTTCATCTGTTCTAAAGAAGCTTGATTGATTAAAGGCATTTAATTTCACTGTCATGCAATGGATATGATCTTAGTACTACCTTTTTTTTAACTGGCTTTTCAATGGCAGCAGTGCAAGTGACTCCTGTAGACATGAAGGGAGACAGTTATGTAGTCTGAGTGCAAAACTTCAGTGTATTTCCCACAAATAACAAAGACAAAGGTCAAAGACTACAACAGATTAATGCTTGTCTTCTTTAAAAATATACCTTGAAACTAACTAAATAGAAGTTATCATCATAAAGCGTGAGTATCAGCATCTATGAGAAGAACAAATGTGTTAGGGTGATGATGGTAAGAATACAACTCTTATTTCTGGGTTAATAGGCTTAGATTTACTGCGGGTGGTCTGGATTTGCTCATTGTCATGTAATTTGGGCAGTATGAAGGCAGTTATAGTCAAGATCTCTTCAAGTGAGGCATGCTTTGGAGAAAGGGATAATACAGTTATTGTAGTAGCTGAGATACTTGATAAGAAATGGAAAAGTTTCTGACATGTCAGCCTTTCTTCTAATGTATAAAGGGCAGGGGAACAGGCACAGGAGTTGAAGTGATGAGCCCCTAGGTGGGGACATACTGTCAAGGCATTGAAGGAACTACACTTTGCTATTTCCCCTGCACTGATTGTTTTGTGAGTGAGGTTTTAGCCCCTAATGCTGACAGTCTGGTAGAAGTCATATGAATCTTCCTGGGGAAGAAGGAATGTCTCTGTTTAAGTGTTAGGGGGGGAAAAAAAAAAGCAACCTACCTGTACATGGAATTCTGTACATGGAATAAAAATGCAAGTTGCAAATTGATCAGGTAAATGTGCTGGTTCACCTAAATCTGTGTGCTTTGGTTATTCAGGGAGGTGGGAAAATCCCTATTCCTTGTTGTTTTATCTAAGCCTGTATGTAATTTCTGACAGTGCCAGGACAAGATATATGAAGGAGACTTAGGAGGTTCTATCGCTTCTATAACTTGGGCATTTTCCCCCTCCTGTGGTAATTGGCTCTTAAACTGTGATACAGGGCAGGTGTCTCCTATGGTACAAAGGAAGTCTCTTAGTCCTGTTTGATAGAACTTTGAATACCTTTGTATTTACTCAAACAAATACCTTACGTTAGTCCCTTACCAGAACCATTGAGTCAGGTATCAGTGAATTCCTCTCAATTATTTATTTACTTGATGTGACTTTGCTGTTTTCTTTTTTTTTTTTACATAGCGTTGTAAGGATGGCCATTGCCTGCCCATTGCATTCATTCAGCTCAGTCATTCATTAAGTTTTGAATTCTGACAGAAAGGCGAGATCTGAAATACGCTCAGTAGCTATGAACTTTGTGGAAATTTGTGGCTGGCTCAAGGAGAGCTCCCAAGTGAATACCCCTACGGAGGGTTTCCTTGATGTGTTTGTCTAGGTGATACAGATATTTTGAAACCAGCCACAAGATGCAGGGGAACACCTGAAAGACAAAGAACATTTTAGAAGGATTTAGAAGAGTAAATAAAGGTGAGAAGTGTAGATTCTGGTGTAGGACCTGTGGTGATCTACGGAGAATGGGACAGAATTGCAGGAGGAAGCAACAGAGAACACTTGGAGGGAGTTGGTATTTCTGTGGACATGGGCTATGAACGTTAAGGAATAAAGGCTTCAGCTATAAAGGAATAAATGGGAACCATTCCAATCCTTCTTCATAAACATGCCTTCTATTTCTTTAACCATCTCCTTGTCTGGTGTTGAACCTCTTCTTTCTTTGGTTTTGTATAAGCAGGGCAGCACTACTCAGAGTATTTTAGTGAGGGCATTCAGATGTTTCAATATTTTAGGACTAATAACAGTCTTCCTGTGTTCCTCAGCATTTTTCAGTGTCCACAGTTGTGCATAGTGAAGCTTTCTATTTATTTCCCCCTAAAAGAAGAGAATTATATTTGTTCCCTGTAAAGTATAGCTATAGATTATTTTGTCCAATGTACACAAATTTCCATTTTTCAGCAGTTAACCTTGTTTTCTCAGAGTCCCACATGTTATCAAGGACCTGATTTTTCACAATGTTGTCAGATTTTCCTTAATTTCAAGATATATACTAACCTGTGAAGATGGCTGTACCACCTGTCACAGCTCCTTCATAGACCATTATTAAATAATCCAAAGATCCTAAAGGACCATATATGTAAACAAGAGCACTGAAATGGAATTAATATGTATATAATTGTAAATGCAGGATGAAAACAGAATTCTTCTTAGTGCTATTTTTAAGTTAAATATCAACATTTTCCATAACACAAGTGTTCATTGGTAGCAAGTGAAAAATTTATTGATGGAAATATTTAAAATAAATAGCAAGGAGGAAGTGTTTGCGTGTGAGTAAATGTGATTAGAATACTTTTGGTCAATCATTTCTTGAATTTACTCACTGAAAATCTGTGTTGTCACTACCTACAGTCCAAGGAGAAAGTGTGTGGCAGTCACAACTGAGAAGGACATCCCTCCCTCTCCAGAGCTGCCCAGCTCCCCATTTATTGGCTCTGCTAAAATTATCCTGCACGTGGACACCTCCTGGAAATGGGTATTGGTAGGAGTCTCCTGACCTGTATCACTGCAGCAGAGATGCAGTGCAGCAGCAGGAGAGGCGAATTTAACCCCTATTCATATAGCTCCTTTCTTACTAAATGAAGATGTTCTCTGAGAAATACAATACATTTGACACTGTATTTACCATTCATGTCTACTATGAACAGAATTATTTTATAGACAGACACATTGTTCTCTCACATATTAATTTTTTTAAATGCATTTCACTTCTGCTGACAAGCTATTAAAATTCAACATTTAAATGTCACACTATGGCATGTAATTTGCTGTCATGAAAACAACTATGGATTTATTTTCTGGTGAGATTCTCGTTAAGTATTGAGCAATATGTCAAAACCAAAAAGTGTCATGACTTCATGAAGGGGGGGAATAGAGAAATCCCCAAATGGTATGGAATATTAAAAATTGCCTGTACTGATAGGAACAGATTCAATAGCTCTGGTTATTATTTTTTTCAATTTGGAAAAGGAAATATAATTGTTCTGGTGGGTCGGAGTTTTGATACGCTTCTGAATAGGTCAGACCAATCAAAATGCAAGACTTAATTACTGAAGCCGAGTTCAGTCAACTCTTGAATGGAGACCACCAGTGATAAACTGAAGATGATATACAAAGCAGTTGTCGTGCTGCTCTTCCTTTTTATCTTTTTTCTTCTTTCTGAGTCTATTTAACATTAAACCAATACTCCAGCATGGCTGTAAAGAGGAGTGTTCTGTTTCAGGCACAGATGCCTCTGCAGAGTAAAATGCCTTGATCCCCTCTGGATTTTAAAGATGATAGACACCTTTTGCAAGAAGCAGCACATTTCAGTGACTGACACAAACTTAATTTGGACAATTTTCTTTACTGAATTCCTCCCACACCCGTATAAAATCCATTATATTTATTTAATCGTTGCCCTTATCAGCTGTTCAGGTTTGTTTTATGCTATCAGACAGGCACTGTATTCCAGCCCTCAGAGGGCAACATATTAATCTCAGCTGAAAAAAAAAAAGGCATGCTATAATTCTCCAGTGCTTTCATACTAAAAGTTGTTGGTAACAGTAATAAAAATTATTTTATGCTTAATACTGTTTGATTTAGTAATATTTTGAAGGTCCAGCTAACAGCTTATTTTTCATTCCCACATTATCCATAGAAATTGCTTTATTCCTTTCATTTTCATAACACTAAAATATATCTAAAGTGAAACCAAATAGCACATTTGTTATTTCAAAATATTTTCACTGAAAACTATTTTTTATTATGTGCAATAACATATTCAATAACAAAGAATGTGATTGCTTTCTTAGATAAATGTTATATTATCCAGGCTTCTGTAAGCTTCCCCCACCAAGTGATTTCTCTTTTTCCTCTTCCGTTTTTCATTTTTACTGAAGCTATAACAGTATGCATAGCTACGATGTGACCACACAACAGATTTTCATGTGAAAAGTACTGTGAAAGATTTTTGGTAACATTTTTTTACTGTCAGGTTACCCTGTCTTTCAAACAGCCCTTTTAGAAATTCCGTTAAAATGTGTATGTCTGGTGTCAAGCGCATCAGATCCAGGCAGGGATGGGCAAGCGTTCAAAATGACCTGTCATTGCCAAAGGGAAGGGGTAAAGAACATTGTGCTGCTCTGAAAGAAACCTATCTGTGGTATAGTCTGTAAAAGTTCCTGTATGGAAAAAACTGGGGGGATAACCATGTCTATAAAATTTTTAAATGCAACTGTAAATTTTATTTTGAGTATTGAATAATTTTTGGAAATAAAATTAACACTATCGCCATGGTTGTTACAGAACAGTCCCAACCTGGATTTTGCTTTTGAAGTCCTTTCACATTCTGTTACAGAAACCAAATATTAAGCAGTGAACAAAACCTGTGTAAGGTGAGATACCTCCATTATACAAGCAGAAACTGGGAAAAAAGGAGAAAAGGAAAAGCTGTAAAGAAGAAAAGGAGAGCTGCAAAGCACCTGATCCCCTTCTCAATTAAACCTCAGTTTAGGTTTAATTGGCAGGCTCACCTGCACAAGATCTGGAAGAGCCTGGTGAAAAGCAGCAGGGGCCTGTATGAAATCCTCACTGTGCTTGCAATAGGGCTGCAAGGTTTATGGGATGAGCTCAGAACACTCTAAATGAAGTCTCTAATCTCCTCCTCCATCTCATCCCTGATTTTCTTTTCCCTTACTGCCACAGAGAGGAGTACACCAATGTTTTTATTAACAGGTCACCAGGTTCATTTTTCAAAATGCTCAGCCACTTCAAGTGAGTGAATCCAGGTAGAAATTGTAATGTTAAAATAATTAATTAAAATTTCCAAGATGTTTTTGTCTTTGTTAGAGAAGTAGAACATGCTTTTATGTCTTTGCATCATGGTTAGCCACTGGACAAGACAGCTTGGATGGGATTCAATATAACCATGTCTGCATAGTGCTCTTCCTGGGTTAATTAGCCCTGCTAAGATCTACAGTGCTTTGTTTTGTACACCTTATAGCTTTTCCAGTGCCAGCTTAAGTATCTCTTTGTGGCAGTCCATTTGTTGTGTAGATATTCTATTTATGGTCAATTCTAGACTCTCTTGGCATTAAAAATGCTGAGTCCTGACTTTAAGTTTCTATCAGATTTTTCAGGTTATCAGCTTTGTGTTTACCATGTTTATTTTATTTACTGAACTTTGCTTACTTTTAGTGATTTCATCTTTCATTGATCATTAGAAGTAGAGTGGGTTGTGTATTATTGCTTAAATAGATTTCTAAACAAGGCCTACATGTATCGACTTCCTGTTCTAAGCTACCTTGTAATGGGAAAGGCTTATCAAGTTTGCTGGTTTTCTTCTCTTTCACAGAGGAAATATTTTCAGTTTATTGTTAATTAACCATGGGAATCTAACCTCTTATGATAAAATTTGGTCTATATGCAAGGAACCCTGACCAGTATCTTCAAATGCACCATATGCATAATTTGTCTGGTACTTCTCTAAGGAATTTTTTTTGTTTAGTGTGATAGTGAGTTTACACACAAGAGTTTTATTTGCCTTTTATTGACTAGCAGTTCTGTAGGCTTTAAAATTTGTCATCTTGTTCCATATGGAGTGTCCAGTTTACAAAAACCTGCCTACTTAAAACTGCAGTTGGTTTTGTTGAGAAGCTGGTGCATGAACAGGCCCAGAACTGAATGATGAACAGTTGAATTCAGTGTTTTCCAAGTTAGTGAATCAGTGCTTTGGCTGAAGGACATAATCCTCTTCTTCCATCTCTAGTGAGTAGATAATTCAAGGTTTAGATGCCCTCTACAACAACTTTTTTTTTTCCAATGAATGAGCTGTCACTGGGTGCTTCCCCATGGATGCCATTTAAAGGGGAAATGAGGGGTACATTAGTCCTAGTAGATTTGGGAGGAATTAAAGTGAGAGGAAAAGACAAGGATAGTTTTTGTTTGGTTTGTTTTTTTTGTTTTTTGTTTTTTTTTTTTTTTCTTAAGAGTGCTGAAAAAGAAGTTTTACCAGTGATAAGTGTTCTTCTGTCTGTATCTCCAAGGATTATGATGTTATTGCTGTCTAATTGATCCAAGCCTTTGCACTGCCCATGGTGGTTCAGAAGTGCTCACCAGGGAGATGCTGGGATTAGAGTCACAGCCCTTTTACTTTTCACAGGGCGTTCTGCATCCCAAAACACAACCTTTTTCCTCCCATTTACGTGGCATAGACTGATAGTCAGGGCTGCCTAAATGCTGCAAATGAGCTCCTTGCTACACTAACATTCTCTAGGAGTCATAGATTATATTCCCAGGCCTAAAGCTGTTTTCTGCATCCATCATCAATACCACTAAATGGTAGTTCATCTAATCTGCCTTAAGGGACACAAGTGAGTTTTGTCAAAGTAGTCCCAGATAAATGATTGTACAATATACATTATTTCTCCACAGTTATTTATAAATACATTTTAAGGGAAAAAAAAGTGTTGTGGGAAAAATGGCTAGCCTCATAGAAAGAGTAATAAATGAACATTGTCATAGATGCAGTGGCACACTTCTCATTCAGGAGAAGTAGCATTATGTTTATTATATAAACCAGTGATTTAACAAAGTTTGATAGTAAGTGCTACAGTGGTTTAACAAGATTCAATGGCAAAGTACACTTGATTAATAACTGCATGGAGGACAGGGTCAGACAAAACTGCCAGGAAGACCCTGCTATTGAGTCATAAGGCTTACAAAGGATCCCTTTGTGTTCTAAACTCCTTTCTGAGGATAGTTTAGGTGTGACTTGTTCAAGACTTAGTCCCAGGCTTGTTTAATTGCTTATTCTAAAGGATTATATGTGCACATTAATCCTTTATATCACTTAACTAAGACTTCAGAGTCTCAGTACTCTTCTTTCCAGTTCATTTGCTGAGTATCTGACATGAGAAGCATTCTCTCAGTTTCCATGCGTGGCCTTGGGAGGTGTCCCTACTCAAGGGCAAATCCTGGTGTGGAGCCTGCTGCTGTGCAGAGCTCAGTGGGCCCTGGGCTGTCCCTGTTGGTGGAATGATTGATTTGTAGTCATATTTTCATTCTGGATGTCTTTCAGCTGGCACATGCTCAACTAGCCCTCAGCTGCTGAGCAAGATTTTTGGCCTGCAGCTCTTCTGGTTTTTTCTGTCTTCCCAGATTCCAGCTCAAGCCAGATCCAACCAGCGTGACCACCACTGATGGCTATTGCATAAGCAGGAAAGGAAGGGGAGGACAAGGACCACAGCATCACATTAAGCTGCAAAACATCATGTCACGTTCATATGCCTCCATAATAATGTCTTTAACTGCATGAACACATATAAAATTTTACAGTCTTAATTCAGAACTAAGTACTTATTTCCTCAACTGAGAAGTTATGGGTGATTAAGATGACCGGGACTGAGCAAGACCTTGTTTCAGAAAGGCACAGGATAATTCCAGTCCGAGGAGAGAATGTCAACTCCCAGCAGAAACAGCCTGTCACTTTGCAGGAGGGAGCCTCAGTGCCTTAAACTGAATTACAGAAATCTGTGTCAGGAAAAAAAGCTCTCTTCTCCCATGGGCATGGCAATAAAGTAAATATATCTAAACAAGTTCTTTGAAACATTCCACAGACTTTTCTGCAAGATGATGCATTGTTAGATGAAAGAACTGCTCAATGCCAGTTTTTTTTCTTTTTTTCCCAAGAATTACTAGCAAGATCAAATCCAAAACCAAATTGCTTTCAGTACAAGATAGCATGATGGATCATTTTTTTTTGGCTTATTTTCTCTTTTCAGACCTTGTTCTTTCATTTTTAGTGCCATTCCAAAGAGGGAAGTGTGCATATAAAAGGAAGGTGAGATTTTGCCTTTCTCTTGAAATGCCGATTAGGGTACTGAAATTCCTTTTAAGAAAGAAAAGGGAATAATCTTAGAACCTCAAACCTAGAAAACATTATTCCAAAAGGAATTGGCATTCTGTGAAATGGGGATAGGGTAAAAGCCCAGAATATAAATTATTATCTAAGAGAAATGAGTGTATGTGGTTCTGTTTCCTGTTGACTTGTTAAAATGAGACAAGTTTTTGAGGGCTATGGGAAGGACAGGAAGAAATCCAGAGAAACATGAGAGTCTGATAGGGATTTAAGCTTTACATTGGTTATTGTTTAAAATTGTCTTTGAAAGTATTTTCCCTAAAAAGGATTATGCAACTGTCATATTTAAGTAACCTGTGCATTTACAGTGTATGCACTGGGAAGGAAGTTACAATTCCATTAATGTTTGGCTGTTTTCTTAAATTTTGAGTAATGTGGAAAAAATACGCCACTTTTTTATCCTAACTTGGAATAAATGAAATCAGGAATGTCATAGTAGGAGTATTGAGCCAGAGCAAATTGCAGGACAATGGATTTAGAGTAGAACTAATCAAATATTGGAAAATTTCATCTGTGAGAAATTCTAACATCTGAAAGACACTGTCTTGGGGGATATAGATTGATGCTTATGGGGAAACTTTGATAATTCCTAAATAAATGGTATATAAGTCATTATTTTAGAACTCCAAGAGGCTTCAGAAATACCATCTACTTGGAAGTCCTCAGAGTTTTGCTCCTGTGGATTGAGGAATTGCCAGAATTTCCTGTCTCTTCACTGACAGGCTGGAACTCCCAGGACTTCTTTTATAGCTTTTCTTCCTAGGTGAAAGGGTAGGAAAGCAGATTGCTGTGAAATATTTTTCAGAATGTTTTCTAAACAGAAGCTCTGCCTCTGTAAACGTCTAAGCTAATACAACATTCGAATCATGCTTCCTTTTGAGTAGTCACTGTTATCTGTTCAAAGCCAGCAGCAGTACAATAAAGCTATGGGCTTTGCTTTTCCAACATTTTTTCTCAGTGTGGAATTGTCTCATTAGGCATCTTACAGACCTAAAGCTGAAATATCCTCCAATAGAGCTGAGAAATCACCCCAGGTATGTTATACCTCTCTGATAGAAAATCACTGCTTCAAATGAGATGGAAAGAAGAGATTGTTGATTGTTGGAGTGGAGAGAGAAAGCATTTGGGTGAGGGAGCATTAAACTCTAAATTGCATTAATATTGGTTAAACTATTTTGTCTGGCAATTGACCAAAACAGATAACATCCTGTATGGCTTGGGGATGTCATTAGAAAGAATGATCATGCTCTAGTAATGGCCAGTGATCATCTGGTGATTGCCCTTGTGATTTTCTGGTAAATTTAATGCAGTGCAGTTAAATTTTCAGTGACCTGAGTGTGGGTCATGTCCCTGGGGTTATTTGCATAATCTAAGTTACTCTTACACGACGGCGTCTGACAGCAGGAACGTTGGTGCTGTGAACCGCTGTGGGTCCTCTCAGCTGTCGATTAGCAGAAGGAATGTCTTCCTGTGACAATTTTCAGATGTCTCCCTGAATTTCAGCACTTTAGCCCCATCTCTGGCAGTGTTCAGGGCAGGCTGGATGGGGCTTTGAGCAACCTGGTCTAGTGGAAGGTGTCCCTGCTTACAGCAAAGGGTTGGAAGTAGATGATCTTTAAGGTCATTTCTAATGCAAACCATTCTATGATTTTATGGTGATATTTTTCACCAGTAAAGTTTTCACAATCCCTATTGAAGCAACAGTGATTCCAGAGTTTTGTTTCAGAATCTAAGATACTTAAAATGAAAAAAAATTGAAGAATCAGGTTTACAGTGATTTTCACCAGTTTAATCTATTTTCCTACTGATATGGATAAGATAATCATAATTGTGCAAAAAAATTAGATAAGCTTACTAGATGATGAAGGAAGCAGTAGCCCTTTTTCTGTCAGTGGTTTAGCTGCTAATGTAAATTTTAGTGTGAAGATGGGATCTCCTTGTGTCAAATGTGGTACAAATACATAATGAGATTGTTTCTCTTCCATGGACTGAATCTAAGAAGACTATGTAACAACTCATAGACATAACAGCGATGTTCCAAAAGCCCAGATAATATCAGTGCTGCTATCAGACTCACTGAGCAGGTCAACAGCCCTTGTTCTGTGAACAGCAGTGTCCCTCCTGTTAGGCCCTATTTGAGACCTCAATCAGATGTCTCATAACAAAAAATCAACATTGATGACAATCCTGGTTTTGTACCTCTGCGAGTTATGTTCCCAGCTAATGATAGGATGTTCTTTTGATTTCCCAAAGGATAATTGTCATGGAGTTCAAGTTGTCAAAACATGTTATTAGGCTTGTTGGAGGAAGAATATAAAGCTTGAAATAATCATCAGATGATGCTGGCGATGATATATACATAAAGACGCCTGTTTTAGTGCAGAAACAAGAGGTGATGAAGGCTAAAAGTGAGGAGACGCTTGAGTAAAGGTGTTTGCTCTTTGCTCCTTTCTAAGGATTCTGGGAATCATCTTAGCGCAGAGTGACCTCTGATCTTGTAACTCCTCTCCGCTGTGTGCTAATGGTGACTTCAGTGCATTGGAGAGCCAGGCTGGATTGCTGAGAGAGACTGAGTTTCAGAAGGGACAACTGGGTTTGGGTTAATATTAAAAAAAAAATATGAGGATAGAGCTTCTTATCTGCAAAGAGGACTTGGAGAGAAACACTGCTTTTAAATTGTTCAGTGGAAAAAATTAGGATTGTGGTGGGTTGAATCACTGTGAGTTTATAATTTCTTTGGTAATGTGGATTGCTTTGTACTGTCAGTGTGCAGCACATATTGCTGAACCTGACTTTGCCGTTTTGCAATCACTCTGGAATCAGTGGATTCCTCAAGTATTGCTACATACTTGAGTCTCAGTCAAATGTTGGTAATTACTACAGCTTCTTTTCTGATTATCAGCAGGTTTTTTCTGTTGTCAGTTTCATTTCTGAATGAACTTCTTTGTAGCCATTGTACCAATCAATATTTCAGGGATTGAAAAAATGGGAAGAGAAGCTGAACAGGATGCCAGTTAACCAAAAGGTTTTTTGTATACAGAGGAGATGAAAACCAGGTCTTGCTCCATGACCCATGTGATAGAATCTTCCTTAGTGTTCCTCAGCTCTGATCTTACTATGAACTGGAGAGTTGTAGGTGAGAAGTTGGTGACAGGCATGCTGAGCTACCACATGCTGCCCAGCATCTCATGGAGGGAAAAGAAAGCCGAAAAGGCTTTGACCCCAAACCATAAGATACATTTTCAGACCTGAAACACATTTTTCTGTTCTGTATTGTTGGGGTCATTTCCTACTGAGGTAGATAGAGCCAGAGAAAAGAACAAATGTTTTCAAATAGTTTACACTGCCCTTATTGTTTCTCTTATGCACTGGGGTGACTGCTTAGAGGAAACTGTTAATAAGTTGAGAAACTTTCACTGGTCGCTTGCTGGGACACATAAGTTTCAGTTCCCCTGATCTCTGGTTCAAGGCAGTCAGAAAAATAATGCAAAAATACAGAACTATTCAAAGGCACAGAGGGGTGACAACTTCAGGAAAGTAACTGAAGTGAACAAGGCTATAGATTTCATAGTGCTAAGTCCTCATAGTATATGCCATTTACTGTAGACATTCTTGACGATTACATAAAGGCCATATGATTCACTCTGTGGGATAAGCACTCCTTATCAAGAAAAAATCTGGGCTACTTAGCACGGAAATGTCACTGAGAACCAGGGAATTGGAGAAATAAACCAGGATCTAACACCATGATTTGGAGCAGGATGGCTCTTCTGAGTAGTGTCACACCGTGAGCAGAGGATCAAGCAGGGTCTGAGGACAGCACTCACTCCCTTGCACATCTGTTGGAAGGAACCTGTGAGATGGGATGAGGAGAAGACAATAAAATTTCCTTTGACATGAGAACTGGGATGGGCATTGTGGGCTGAAGGTGTTGGAAAGAAAAAGGAACAGAAGGTTATTTCTTGAGAAATGCTCATTTAATTGGAATTTAAATGAGAGCCTCATACAGAACTGACAACCCAACCAACCAAATTAAAAGCAATCTGTATGTTAAAGAAGTCGAGAATATAAACAGGGAGGAGAAAGAGATAAGATATTTCAACCATTTTAACAATTACCCTGAAACTAGATTAGAGTGGAATCCAAAGAGAGATCTTTTATCCTCTGTGGAACAGTATGAGTAATTCTTGTTTTCATTGCAAGTTTTCATTTTTTTAAATGATGTTACATTTGCATTTTTTCCCCTAAAAGATAAGAGTTGATTAACAGTGCAGTGAGTTTTCCTTCTGTCTTTCTAAAGTTTGTTTGAGAAGTTTTGTGGACTTGTCTCTTCTTTTCAGTCACATTTGGCTGGTTCAAAGAGCAGATGCCATGGTCAGATTGAACAACAGGGAGAGGGATAAAACGCTGAAGGTAATTCTCTGTCCTTATGTTGGTGCCAGCTGATTATATACATCTTCCCTTCTCTGTGGTGTAGCTTAGAAAAGCCTCTGAGCTGTCCCTGTTTGTGTTCAGGAAATAACACTTTCTGAAGAGTCATAACACAGAAGAGAAATGGTCAGTCTCTTAGGTAGTTTTGCATCAGATTAAATGAACTGTCCAGTCTGTGTTTTTATGAAGTTTTTAACCCACCATTAATTTGCTAAGGTAGGAAATAAGAAGGAACCAAGCAGCTTTAATCGCCTCCTTTCTTTCTTTCCACCTTTTTGACCCAATAGAAACTATTTGGAGCTTGAGAACAGACTGGATAACCTTGCTTGCAGCATTAGCAAATATATCAGCAAGTTGGTGTGACATTATGTACTTTACTGTCCCTTTAGAATTTAAGTTCAAGAGAAAAAATGTTGGGAAAAGACATATGGCTTATGGGGACAAGTTTACTTTCTAGTGAAAAGTAAAGTTATTAAATGAGCAGTGCCTGCCAATTGCAGAAAAGTTGGCAGGGATGCCTTGGCACTGTAGTTTTTATTTCTTATTTAAAAGGCCTCATGCAGGGCCTCTGAATATAGCCTTAAAATTTGAGGCAGTGTACAAACAAATGGGGTCAATGCACAAATTATGTGTTGTGTTACGAGCAGGAAGAGATTATAAAATGGAACAGGAATGATACTATGAAAAATCCTCTCAGGAAAAATTGGTAGATATAGTAATGACAAGATCTCACCTTAATAAATTAGAAAACCCTTTCCTAAAGATTCAAATAATGTAAATGAAAGAATTCCTTGTATGAAGTCCTTGCCTGAAGTCAAAGCAGAGAAGATTCTGTAATATTTCCTGGTAGTTACGATACAAAGTTGGTCAATGAACAGAAAAAATAACCAAACAGGCAATGGAATTTTTTTTTAATATTTTGTTAGGAACAGTTGTCCTAAAAATCTGTAAGTATGAATTTTGGCACAGTTTTAAGAATCATAGATTGGTAAAGATATTCATCACATTTTCAAAATAGAACCTAGCTGTTAGTGCAAAGGAATCCCAACATACACAACAGCAGGTACTTCAGTTAAGAATCTGGTTTATTGTTAATAAGAGTGGGATGTACTTTTTCATCCTAGGGAGCTCTTATTTCTCAAGATTGAAAACATTTTCAGACTGAGACACTTAAGTAATAATTTACTTTTTTGCATTTCTGGATAAGCCAATGGAACAAACCCAAACATTCTTTCAAAAAATTAAATTATTTAATAGAGATATACCCTCCACAAAATGCATTGTATATTATGTTTGATATTCTTAACATAATGATTCACTGAAACTACCATTGAAACTGCTTGGAAAGCTGTTTTCAAGCAGCCAATGGCCATAAGTAAAACCATGTGGAGGCAACTTTGCATAAGAAGGTTGCTACTGGTGTCGCAGGCAGAATCGCTCAGGGGTTTGGATCTGCAGGACTGTGCTGTTCATTGAGTGCTGCTGATCCAAAGCCAGGCCTGGAGTCTCCTACAGCTGGAATCACCCTGCTGATAGCAGGCCCCTGGAGCAGAGGTGATTAAGGCCCTCACACTCTGAAAATGTTGTATTTTGTCTTTTTCTTCAGTTTATTCCAAATACTCAGCCCCATATTTTTCTCCCCTTATTAATTTGACCCTTTTTTACCTAAGAGGAGCTATTTCCTGATGGTTTTGTACCTTGTGAGATATTTATTTTATCATATTTTTATGCTAAAAGTTTTCTAGGAAAGAAAAAAGATTTCTAGCACTGAGCATCTGTGTAAAAATAACATGATCATATGGTTTGTAATTTGCTTTTAAAAACACTGGAAAGGATTGCCTTTGTACAGGGGAAGCTTCAGCTCTTTTGCAAATCCAGAGCCTTCACTTTCAGTGGAACGAAATATATCAACATTGGAAGAAACCAAGTCCTATTTAAAGCTGAAAGCCTTACTAGATGGGACAAAACCCCTGCATTTTTAAAGGCAGAAAGAAGAGGGAGAAAGCCATTCATGAGAAGTATAAAATGTAATTTTGTTTTAAAGCTCACTAAAAGCTATATAGGTCAGGAAGACAATCAGTCTTTTATTCTTTGAAATAATTCACATTACAGCCCTATGTATTACCACCCTTATCACAGAAAAGCCTTTAGATTTGTGTTGGCAGATAATTACAAATTGATTTCTGGACCCTCATTTTGACAATAGTTTTGAAAACCTTTTCTCTTTTTTTTTTTATCTTTTCTTTCTTTCTGCCTTTCTTTTTAAAAGCCTTTTATGATTTCTCCTGCATCATAGTGGAGAAGTACTGTCATGATGAGCTGGCCAAGTGTACTAACCATTTATAAAAAAGAGCCATAGAGTACAAGACCCAAAATATTCTGGAAATGAACTGTGAAATGCTGCAGGTAACTGCAGTGCACTTAATTTATGTCTATCCTTATCTTTCATACCAATCAAACTTGAAATAATTTTACAAATATATGATAATTTAACAAGTGGTTAACCTAAAATTTTACAACCTGCAGGTTGCTCCTTCCACTGCATACCAAATCCAGTTTCCTTGTTTTTTCAGCATTTATGACTGTCAAAAAGACTCCAAGAACTTAACTCTTTACTGCTCTATTTACCCTGAAGGGTCAGTCTGCCTCCGAAGATGCCATGGAGTGATTACCAATGTCGCAGACACAAAGTTTAGTTTACAGTCCAAGACCTGTTCTAGGGGCAGCAGCCAAGTTTAGCGTGATAATCCCTGCCTTAAGGAGGCTGCAGTTTAAAACTCAGCGTGTTACAGCTGAAAAACACATTTAGGTAAAGTTGATGAGTAGGAAGGGAGAAGATGAGCAACAAAAATAACTGGATATCTTGGCATAGATGTGCTGTGTGCACAATCTGCAGTCAGTCGGTGACAGCGAGTGCAGTAATCACTACTCACCACCTGCTTAGCTGTGCTATTTTTAAAGTATCACTGAATGACAGCAGTAGTGGGATTTTTTTTAATTGTTTATTATTCCAGAGATTTAAATAGCGTTATCTCAGCATTTGGGATACATCTAAAGGATTTACAGCACTAAGAATATCCTAGGCATGCAGGTATGTTGAAGCAGCCTGTACGACATGCAGTAAACACTGACATAGAGTAACTGGAGGCTAAATTGAAATTTTTTAGTTTTGGAGACTTTATTGATTTGGTTTTGAGTTGTTTTCCTTTCTAACTCAGACTTATGTATTATTAAAATGTTTGCAGAATATCAAGCATGATACCATTTTTCTTTGGTTTATTTTTCTTTCAGGGAGAAAAAATAATCTTTCAGATATGTGGGAATGGTGGCCATTAACTTTAGCTAATAACCCACTTGCATGCCTTTAAAGTGCAATCTTTTTTTCTACAACTCCCAGAAGGATGTAATTTGTAAACAGTGTTAGGGAAAGCATATGAAGTGCCACTGTCTGTAACTCTCAAGGGAAGATACATTTTGATCACACTTCTTGTTGAGCTTGAACCTGAATCTGAATACTACAAAATTTAATTTTCCTTTCCTCTTGTTTACTTTTCCCTATGTATTTATAAGTCATTTACTCTATTAATCATTTTACCTTCCTTTTACCTTTCAACAGTCTTTTTCTCATTTCGATAAAGAAAACATTTCAGTTTAAAACAAAATAGAAAAACAAAATTCATTAAAATGACCACTGGAGTACATAAAACTATATGAAATAAAAATAATAACCTCCCTAACTTTGTGTATAATTAAAATAACTCAGAAAGTAGGATATGAGCAGGTTGAGAGGTGCTTTTGATTTCTCAGGGGCAGATCTCTAGCTGAAATTAATTACCAGAGTTCCTTTTCTTTCAAAGGGCATTTAACAATTCATATGTCTCGGAATCTTCTGATTTCCTCCCTTTTTAAAGAATATCTCTCACTTCTCTCTATGCTCTGTTCTTTCCTCTGTGTTGTTCTGTGTCTTTTTGTATTTGTATGAATGATACTTGCTATAAGCTGTCTTTATTTTCTTTAGACATGACACCTTAGGATTCTTTTGGAGTATCACTGATTTGTCTCCATGAGGATGCTGCTGTTCTGGCATAAACTGCAGCTGTAGACATGCTTGCAAAAAGCAGGAATTTACACCTGCATTTAAAGTATTTAAAATTGGGGGTAAAATATAAGAGAATGATTGAGGAACGAGGGACAAGGAATTAGGAATATATTCGTTCCTTATCCTTCAAATGAAATCAGGAAAGAGATATAAGTGACATGTTTTTTTTTTGGTGAGATTAAAGAATATCATTGGAAGTGAAGAGGATTCCTGTTTTCCAAATTCGGTGTGTGTTCTGCTGTGGACATGTGTCAGCAGAGGAGGGGTTGTGCTGCCTAGCCCTGCTCCCTCAGACAGAGGGAAGGGAGCAGAGCAGCTCGGGCTGTGCACAGTCATATTCTTTTGGACCACTTCCTACGCTCTGGTAATGCAAATGCAAAGACTCATTTCTTCCCCGGTAAAGCCAATGCTCAGACAATATTGCAGAACAAACCTTCCCTTACACAAAGGTTATTTTCTCTCTGGAGCATTCTCTTTTTTACTGAAAGGCATTGTAGACTAGAAATTCTCTGAGAGTTCATGACACCCTGAGAGCCTTCTTTTCAGAGACAAGCTGTATAATAATAATGTGGTGACAGAAAAATCGAGGAGAGGTGGCTTTCTCTGATAGAGAATTTGCCTTTAATTCTACCCTGAAGAGATTGCAATGGAGCACCAACCTTTGTTCTTACTGTAGTGCTTCACTGCTACACCAACCATTTGTTAAATGGGAAGTAATTGAGGTTGAAAAAGGATTGAATGAATAAAGCTTTTGGCAGGGAAGGGGAGGAGGCAAAGTATGGGTTAAAGGTTATTCCTTGCAGAAATTTCATAAAATGAGAGGTAATGCAGCTTTTGAGGTAAAATTGTTTGTGCCTCTGGAGGGGGAAGAGAGGGAAGAGAGCAGGCTGGGGGGAGAGAGACTCAACCTGCAGAAGCACAATGGGAATAACAAGCCAGCATCAGATATTCCACTTTGCGGCATCTTCCTGATTATATTACAGATTTCACCCAGAGATCTGCTGCCTTGGCCACCTCTCCAGGTGAGCGGGGAGAGCAAAGGAGGAGGAACAGAGGAGGAGGAACAGAGGAGGAGTCAGGAGAGTAACAGGAATACCCCTTAGAAGCTTTTCTCTCAAAGAAATATTTTAATATTGCTCTAAGTTGCATTTGCTGCATCCAGAGGAATGAATGGACTTCATGTTTTAGTGCTTTCTTGAATTCTGCAGTTCTAGTAATCTGAAAAAGAGTAAATATTTTGATAGTTTTGTTTTCCTGTTATGAACTCATATCTGTTTTCAGACTTCCTGTGTCACACTGACACAGCATTTTTACCTCTGCCTTTTTCCCCTCCTCAAAGAAAAAAGTCTGTTATGAAAGTTAATCTTATGCTATTTTGGCCCTGGGGACTCTGGAGAGAGGTAGAAAGGATTTATTTCCTTGACAGAGCCCATGTTGAATAAAATGTCACTATTATGGAAGCATTAATGTATTTCCATCTATTACGCCTTGCATACTGTATTGCCATTATTTGAAATTTTTTGTTAATTCTTGTCTTTGTGGTCCAAATGAGTATAAACATATGCATTCTCTCCTTTTTGTACGTAATTATTTTCTGTTCTTTTAATGCACATTGAATTGTGGAAAACACAACATTTTTGCTGAAAACACTCTGATTTTAAGGGCAGTTTTTGATTCACAAATGG
This sequence comes from Dasyornis broadbenti, assembly GCA_013397935.1. NCBI lineage: Eukaryota > Metazoa > Chordata > Aves > Passeriformes > Dasyornithidae > Dasyornis > Dasyornis broadbenti. Next base: position 149,682 of record VZRN01003464.1, on the reverse strand, counting down.
TATTTTCATACACAGCCTTTGCATTTCTACATAATTAAGCCCATCATTCGCTACGCCTTGAAAAGTCTGGCTTTGCATATTTTTTTAAAATATTTTTTAGATTTTTTTACTCTTTGTTTGAATAGAAGGATGGTTTCCACTCCCAAAATAATAATGAGACCTAAGTAAGATTGTTTTAGTGAACTTCCTTAGGGATAGGTGCTGTCTCGGTTCTCATCCACAATTTTGTCAATAAATCAGAGATATACATATTCTAGCTGCCAGTAAAGAAACTTCCAGATGACTAATAGACTGTTGGAATGGTGGTTATAGTAATTGAGTTCTACCAGAGAATTTAGAATCATTGCCAACTTGGGCCATTCAAAGAGAAAAAAAAAATTAAATGGAGAATGGAGGCTGGCAGTTGCAGTGAGGGTATCTGTTCTATTGAGAAAGGTTGTTGTACCAGCCAAGCAGCTCACTGGGGCTTTCTGTGAGAGCTGGGGCAAAGAAGGCTAGTGTGCATCATGGATATACAGATTAAAACAGTGATTTAGGGAGAGGGCAGTGATTTTTGTCTATATATGTTTTGTTAGTCAGGCACCTACTGGAATGTCTTCAGTTTTATGTCCACATTTGTTTAAACTATGGTGACAAATTGAAGAAGGTGAACAAATGGGCAAGAAAAATAATTTTGAGGGAATGCTTATAGGGAGAAATCTAGATCTCCATCTGTTCCGCTTTTCTCAAGGAAAGAGAGATAATTTGTTTGCAGCTCAGAAGGGTCTTAAGGTGTTGAAAATATTGGTTGCTTTTATAATCTAGTGGAGAAAGACAAGATTTGGCTGAAGTAGGCTGGAAGCTGAATCCAGATGAATTCAAATGGCAAAGTAGAAACAAATAAAAAAAAAAAAAAAGTAGCCTTAATCACAGAATAATACTTCATGAAAAATGAAAATCAAGATGCTGTATTTTTTTTTTTTTTTGAAGGCAGTGTCATTATTGCCAAACTTCATAAATAAACAGTGCAAGGAATTATTCTACATTGACGGAATATCATCACCAGTAAATTTTGAGACGATATAGACTCTAATTTTGAATCTCACAGTAATAAGTCATAATACCAGACTAGCAGCCACTAGCATTGATAAATAGGATACTTTATTGTTTTGTACAAGCAGTACGGCAACAACCAGTGTGAACAGCTTATTTCCTACAATTGGAGCTTTGCTGGTTTCTTAAGCAGGACATGGCCTTCGAATGTAACCATTTGGGAGTGTTTGGAAAGGCTTAGATTGTCCTGGAAACGTGTCTGTTGTATTCTTACAACGATGCCAGTGCTCCAGCGTGCGTCCAACACCGCAGCTTCAGCCAGGTGAATTCAACAGTAATGGTCACTGCAGCACCTGCAGGATCCTGAGCTGGATTACATTAGTGTAACTTGGGCTGCCACTTTAACAGACACATTTTCTTCATGTGTGGTGTTCAGGAGTCCCTACATCACCTCCCAGTCAAAGGTCTGAACATGAACCTTTGCACGAGTCCAGACAGCCCCCCGGGTTACATGGGGTTACAGGGGCTCGAGCAGCCAGAGGCTCTCACTGCTTCCTGCTGTTTCCAGGAAGGCTGAACTCAGAGAAACGAGCATTATCATTCACAGATGAAATAACTTCTAAAATTGGAGTTAACAGATAGATAAAAAAAGGTGTTAATTCTGTAAATAATATGTTACAATTAGAAACCGTCATTAATTAAAGACATTCACTTACAGAATGAGGTATTTTCTCCATGGCACATCCAGGCATTCTCTTTACTTACATTTTTATTACTTGCAATTACAATTTATTACTTTCCATAAAAATGATATTTTTCAGGCATCCTAAGTTAAATGAAAGATTTAATAATTTAAAACTGAGTATTTGTTATCTTTGAGGACTGTGAAATGAATTGCATATTGTTGAATTTAAAATGCCAGTCTTGTGGATAAATCAGTCCCTGGGGGAGCCATGAGCAGCACTGTCACAAAGAGAGAAGGGGAGAGTTTGCAGGGTACAGATATTTACTTCTCTCATATTTATGGCTTGATAGTCAAAGAGGCTGAGCATTTGAAGATTCAACTGAAGTGAATCGAGTTGAAGGTGCTTCCCAAAAATCTAATCTTCATATATATGTTCACAGTTGGCTGGAGGGAAAGAAAAGTTAAAGCAGAGAAGTATAGGCAGGGAAAAGACTCAGGCATGAGAGGAATCTGAGTCATATGAAGTTAAATGTGGGCTGCTCTTTTGTGTCTTGAGAGATCAGAGAGATTCCCTTTTTGTCTGAGAGGAAAATTTCATGCAGGTTTTGGAGAGAAATGGTCTGCTGTCCTGGACCAATGTCAGTAGCAGGGACACTGTTGGACAGCCCTGTTTGTGTGACTTTTACTCCTTATGGAGGGGGTCTAGATATTCCAGCATCCTTGGGAGTGGCAGGCGCTACATAAATGTAGGACACTGTTATTAGCAGCACTATCACTTCAACTACTCATTTGTAGGGAATGCCCTGCATTCTCGACCACTTTGCTGATGGTTTTAGGAGGTGGATTAAATTGAGGGCATTTAGCACAAAACACTAGTTTTGCTGAGTTTGGTGGAAACTGGATCAGTTCCTGTGTAATTTCTGCAAATTAATTTTGCCATCATTACTTTTTTCCTCAAACCCTTATACAAATCCAACACATTGCAAATGAGGTATTTTATTGTTACGCTTCATGTAAAACGCAATAATCATGTATCAGACAGGCAAACATAAAGATGTTTTAGCTAAGAATGGTGCACAAGCTATTAATTTCTGGCAATCAAAACAGAAGTGTGCAAGCACACGTATATAGTCAATCTCTGTGTGGTTTCTCAGTTCAGGATCACATATTAAGGATTTTTACATTGATTTTTAAGGAAATGGGAAAAGTTGAGGCTTTTGGCAAGAGGTGGGAACGTAGCAAAACTAATAACTGATGGGCCTGCATATGAAAACCAGCCTTGTGTCTCTACCTTTGTCTAGAAGAGGAAGAGAGGAGATTTTTATCGTGTGTGGATACTGTCATCTCCTTTGTTGAAAAGAGAATAAATATCCTGGGTAAATTATTTTTTAAAAATGTAAAAAATTACTTCAGCTTTATCTAAAAAATGTATATTATTCCCTTTTCAAATTAGTAATTTCTGCCACGCATGGCATCTCCTGCCATTCAGTACCTTAATTGAAACTGTAATAATTGATGCCACCTTTACAGATTTATTTCCTGTAGAACTAGTTTACACAGAGTCACAGATTCGGAAGATAAGAAAAGCATTCTGGTCATGGGCTTCTCTCCTCGAGTCGCTGTGATGATAAAAGTGATTTCCTGTTGAGCAGGCAGCCCGGGACCGCAATCACACGTGCATGAAGCTTCTGATTTACAGGGGTGCTTAGCACCCTGAACTCCAGTTTAATTCAGTGAGAGCTTTAGCACCAATAAATTAAAGTCAAGTATGTGTTTGAACATATTTTATATACTGTGTGACAGGTTCTGATTACTTTCATTGTCAGCTAAACTCAAGCTTACATTTTCCCCCCTCTTACTAAATACTTTGTGGTGTTTCTGATGCTTGTATAAATTATTAAAGAAAAACAAAAAAACCACAGCAGCAATTCCCATTTCCCCAAATCTCCTGCTCTTCTTATTCTATAGATGTTTTAGCCTTTGCTTTAGCGCAAACAACATCATAGGGCACAGAACATTGCTGGCAGTGGTTCAGTGTTTATCAAGGATGCATCTGGCTTAGCCAAGTGGCACAGGTTTACTGTGTTGTGACCAAGCTCAGAAATTGCTTAGAGTAATGCGCAGCGCAGATCTTGGAGGTACAGATTACACTTGAGACATCAGTGTTCACGATAATTAGGTTAAGCAGTGTATGTGAGGCAATCAAGTGGTCATATGCATGAGTGAGCTGATATACAGAAGATACTATGTTATTAACCACTGGAATATCCATGTCCGAGTAAGAAAAGTACCAGGACAATTAACAAGCAGGAGCTGCACACTAGAGGTGTCATTATTACCCAGTACTGTATCATATTTTGTGTGTGTTGCACACAATAGTTGTGAATATTAAAAGTAATATTAAAAAAACCCCTCTGAGGACTGCAAATCAAGCGTTTAGAAGGTAGACAAATGTAATTCTGGCATTTCCTGCACTGCCTTAATTCAGCATCTTTCTGCTTATGTGTTACAGTGCAGTGTCTGATTATAGGATCACATACAATTTTTTTTCCACATAATCCCTGCATCATTTAGTGCAGGAGGGAACCTATTCTTTGGATCACCTGGGATCTGAAATAGCTCCATTTGCAAGCTGATAGTTTAAACTCCTAGCAACCCAGACATGCCTACATAACCAGCAAGCTTATCTAAGGTCTTCTGTTTCAGGGAATAAGTTAACCCCTTCAATCCCAATAGCTAACTGTGAAAAAAAAGAAGAGAGATCGTCGCACATGATTTTTATTTAACAGCATTGCAGTCTTTTGTTGTTTTTCTATAATTTGACATGTCATTAATCTCTTAAATATTTAATGGCAGAAGGGTGTAAGCAAGAAGGAGTAAGATGTCAGAAATGTATTGCTGCCTATTTGTTTTTTTCCTTTGAAAACTGTAGTTTTAATTATTTTATTATGAAAAGAAATAATTCCATGTTGAACTTGGACTGCTGCATGGAATAAAGGAACACAACTGCCTTTCTAGGAATATGTTAAATCAAAGTGGGGTATATTCCTGAATTAAGATTTTTTTTTTTAATAGGAAATTTAAGTGGTTTTGAAACCCTACTTACTGTGAACGCTGGAGGGAAGGAATGTGTTACTGTATCTACTTCTGAGCTGTATTTTGAGAGTCTGCATGAGTCGTCAAAGGTGCCTGTGTGAGATGTGACCTTTTCAGATCGTATTTATTATGTCTTCCCAAATACACACTGTAGCTGTACAGTGCCTGTCAACATTACATTTAGTGAAACTGGTTCTCTGAAGGGAAGAGTTCTTTTTTGATACTTAAATGCTCCCCGTCTGAAGCCGGTCCTGTAAAAGGTAAAACCACCATGAAGGAAAATTGTAAGGAGAGGAAGAAATATGTTTAAACCTCTTACCCCTCTTTCTATTCCAAAATCCTTCCTCCTGTAGTCTCACGCTTCTTCTTGTGATCTGTTCTTTATATTTTGCTTTGTTCTTCAGAGGGTTTTTCAAACAAATGAAGTGCAAGTATCCAGTCTCCAATAAAACACAGTGCATTTATATTATGCTGTATATAGACCGTGTTGGGCATGCCTCTCCTTCCCAGAAGTGCCTCAGCTACAGCACCTGGCTATTGCCACATCTGTTGGTCATGGAAGAAGGTATTAAAACATTTTCAGCCTTTCCAACACTTTGGTGTCTCCTTCTAACTTGCAAAGCTCCCATTGTAGCCCCTAAGCTCTCGCTGGGGCCGTGTCTACAGCAGAGATCAGAGCCACAGACAAGAAATAATGTAACACATATTAAACCTATTGAGAACATGGAAAATATTCTGTTGTCTAACCTTAGCCCCCTGAGCAATATGCCATCCTCTTTCTGTATCATGGGTGGAGACCTTTGTTACCTGGCTTCACTGATTTGCTGAAACTTATCTCAAGTCTGAATTAAGTGGCCTTCCCTACTCTATCTGCAATTTAAAAAATAACCATTAAGTGTAAATACATGATATGGCATTCTGGGAAGTGAGTAGTTAGGATTGAATTGATTTTGGTTCTGAACAGGAACATTTTGGAGAATAGGTTTTAAACAAATGTTGGTCACTAGTGTGAAAACTCAGTTCATTTATCCAAATGCCTGAAAGGGTCGTATCAGACAGTCTGATTTGTGTCATTGCACTTTCTCAAATCTTGCCGTTAGATCAGGCTATCAAAATCTTCAACAACTGTGCAGTTGGTCTTTACAGTAATATGCCCTTCCTAAATCCCCACTGTGAAAACAGTTGTCCTCAGTGGGCTGGATCTCATCTTGTCTCAAGCAACCTCATCCATCTTCCTGCTTTGCACTGCTGCAGACAGGCTGGAACGGCTCTGAACACAACTGGACTCTGACCAAGGCCTTTGGGCAATCCCCTAATGTTTCCAATAAATCAAAATAAACTGGCCAGCTGCTCTTTCATGTCCCCTCAATGCGCTGTATGTCTTGTTTGTAACAGGAGAAAGTCTTTATGGATTGCGTATTTTGGCAGGGAAACAAAAAAAGCCTCCAGAGCCCTCAGGTAGCAAGCCTGGGTGATGGGAAAGCAGCTGGCAGGGATAAAGCTTGTGGATGGCTGGGGGAGCTACATGAGTGCTGGGGGAAGAAGGAATGATAGAAGAACACAAGGTCTCGATCTTGTAATTGCAGAGCACATCCTCTCCAGTGTGGGGCCAACAGGGGGACCAGAGCTAACTTTTGTTTTAAGGAATTCTTTTTTTCCTCTCCACAAACTGTGTTGGTGCATGAGGAGACCAATTTACTGTCTAAGATGTACCACTTGCTTGTCTTTGGTCTTTTTATTTGTTTTCTGTTCTTCTGTGTAAGAGTAATAATTGACCACCTGGAACATCCTTCATGGCCCTCACAGGTGTGCTTCAAGTGGGGTGTTGGTCTAGATAAGTATACAGGAACATCTTTACATTAAATGCTCTGTGGGCTCCGTTGTTCTTTGCTTTGCGTGGGCTTCACCCTCTTGTGGCTCCACAGGATGGAAACCAGATTACTCCTATTTTCTCATGTATGAATCAGCAGATAGTCCCATTCTTTCTCTCTCATTGAGCAACTAGAAAAAAAAATACATAAGGTTGAATATAAACATTCCCAAACTTCTCTTTTTTTTTTTTTTTTTTGGTATTCTGAATTTCTACAAAAATTTCTGCAGGTCTAACAGCTATATAATGTATAAATCATTATAAACAAGGCATGAAAGGAGCTTCACTGTTTATACTATAACTTCCCTGCCCTTTAGCAGTGATGAAAACTGAAAATACCAGTGCATCTTGAATTCAAAGGAGGAAAAAAAAATAGATGAGAGATCATAAAGGGGTAATGCAGTTCAGCTAGACTCAGCGTTTGGAATATTAAGCAGATTTGACCCATGCTGGGAAGAGTCTGAAGAGCAAATTCTTCTCAGCACCATCTCTTATGTCAGGACCCTGATTAACAAAGACGTTTAAATAATGTCACTGCACTTCATACAATTTGAGCCTATTTTCTCTTTTGTATAGCTTGTGAATGTAATTTTTTTTTTTTTACTTGCCATATTTGACCTCTGTGTCCTAATAGTGGCAGGCAATGATACTTGGAATTATTATGCTGAATATAAATGTAAGCTTCAAAACTAACAAAGCTTTTGTTCCTTTCCTGATGAAAGCACAATTTTGCAGTTGCTTTGAATATTACAACTCTAAGTCTGCCGTTGCTACTTCTACTAAGGGTTTCTCTGTGAATTCATTAGAGTTGTCTGTTTTCATAGTCTGGCTTCTACAAATAAGAAGCAGGGATTTGCAAGTTCAGTGTGTATCTTGCTGTGCTTAAGCTGCAGCAGTGTTACAAGTGCTGAATCTGGTTTTTTGCTTCTAGTGAGGAATATTGCAAGCTGAACTCGGAATTTTGTCATTAGGGGTTTTAGGTCTCTAAGGCTAAAACTAAGGCCAAGTTTTGATATTTGTTAATTCACCTGTGTGAATTAGTATTTTCTAGGGGGAACACTAAATTTTGAAGGCACAATTCTAGAAACATAAAGGTAAGGGAAAGCCACATGTGTTCTCCAGGCATGTGAAAATAATTTCAAGGGTCAGTGGCTTCGCAGTTGGAATTAACAACATGGTAACAAAAGTAGGAAGAGGAGAAGGTGACTGCAGTTCCATTTTTTTTTTTTTGGTGTAATGCAGAGAACAGTGATATTCAGAGAATGCCCCTAATGAAACAATGTTTCTAGAAATAAGGTTTTTTTCTCTTCGTTACACAGATTTTTTAGTTTCTTTTTTTCAACTCTCCTAATGAAAGCTGTTTCTAGATGAAGAAAGGATAGAGGAGAAATGAATGGACTAAACCTGTCTATTTCAAATTGTATCTAGAGATTTAGGACACAACTAACTTCTGATGATAATTTCAGCTTTCGAGTGGTTTTCTGCATTTCTGGTTTTGGAATAATGGAAATGAAACTGCTGTTCATTTGATTGAAATATCTGAAAAAGGAAGTGATTTTAGTGAGAAACTGTTCTTCCCTTACTGAGTATCTAACTCAGAGTTTGTCCAAAGCCTCTGTGCTGTGTTTTGAGGTAGCCTGAACTGTAGGGAATGGCTGCCAACTGCCCAGATGGAAACTCTAAATCAGGCAGCAGGCAAACGTGGGATTGCCTCTGTAAAAAAATATCATTTTTCTGTTGTTTTGCAGATTAGGAACCTGTCACACTTCATTGCAGTCATACAACCCTAAACATTTTTTAGGGATGTGCAGGAAGCACAGTGTAGAATATGAGATGAGTAAACATATCCTTGTGTAACAGGAACTTGTATCAGATTTAGATTCATTGCAATCCATACCATGAACAGGTTGCGTTTCTTCCCTCATGCTTTATTCTAACCCCTTAATTCATTGCACTTGGGGAACATTAAATATTTCCCCAAATTATTCCCAATCAAGGCTGTCAGTTACAGTTGTATGGAGTCAACACCACAGACTGGGAAAGTACTTACAGAGAATCATTTCTTCCTTCCAACAGGTTCTCACTTCACTGTCACATAGTCAAAGAGAGCTGGTGAAAGGGCAGCTTTCCAGCATCTTGACACCTGGCTCAGTGATTTTCAAACAGAGAGCTGGAATATTTCCTTTTATCAGTTGAGATATCTTCAGGGATGGTGGATGAAATGAAAGACTCTTTGCATTACACAATTGAAAACTTTGTACAATGTGTGATGCTTTTGCCAATATTTAGTGGCTGCCATGTAATCCATCTCTCCTGTTAAGATCCAAAGTATCCTGCTGTTGTTGCATCAAGACAAGTATTTAACAAAGCATACAGGAATTAGAGAAAAAGAAGTGGCATGTGCTTAAGCATTTTTTATAAGTTTTACAAATCACTGTGTGCAGACATCAAACACAAATCTAAATTGTAAAAGCAGTGGGTTTATCTTTTATTTAGAATGAAACAATGCATTAATGTAATAATCACATTTTCTAAAGTCTCATGGAGCCCAAGAAACCTCTTCATACCCACTACAACATACCATCCCCAGGGACGTTACTGAATAGGGTAAAATTGCTGACAGGTTATTTATCTCTTCTTTTTTTTTTTGGAGGGGGGGTAGGGGGAAGGAGATGAATATGCTTTGTTTAACTTAGAAATAAAAAGTAGCAAAGTATCTCAATCTTTTTGTCCTTCATTTTCCTGGATGTGTGCTCAAGAAGTCCTTTTTAGCTCATCATCGTCATCATCTAGACTGTGTGGTTTTTTGTTTCCTACTAAACTACTCCCAATTCAAAGCTGGTTTTCCATTCTGAGGCAATTAGCAGCATGACAGCCACCAAAAGATGGAGACTAATTTTTTTTTTAAACTATGATGACTTCTTCTTCTAGTAAGCAGAAAGTCTTAATTTGAATCAATCTTTTTTTCCAATTTAACTTTGTATTTTATCAATTAATATTGCCACAAGATCTCATCTATCATTGCAGTGTCATTTCTATGACAATCTCTGCCCATTATTTTCTGTTTAATTAACAGATTCAGCACCACTTGAAAGTGAAATAAATGTAAGTTTTGCTAAAAATGAAAGAGATGCTGGTTCTGGCTGGTGAGGGAGTTGCCCTGAAGATAGCTGTGGGTCAAGTCAGGAGAACCACATATCCAGTTTCTCCCCAGAAGAAAAGATTCTTATGAAAGGAGGGAGACTCTGTGTGGCTGGAGGGTATAAGTTGCTGTGGGGATTATAGCTCCGAAGGAGAGAGACTTTTCACTGCTGGATCTCCATGGATTCTCTTTATCTGGTCTCTTTCCTTGCCCTGTGCTGACAGCATTTCTCCTCAGGGAAATTCTCCTAACTCTGAGAAATCCACCATGGGCAAAAAGATGATATAGTTGCAGCTCTGCCACAGAAACACGTCATTAGCCTAAGCCAGCTGACATGCTCTTGAAGAATACTATTTGCTGTATAATTCAGAGCCCTGACTAGACTACCCCATACTCTTTTAAACTATGACTGCTACAAAACCAGATGGAAAACAAGGATGCTGCAGTGCTTTCCTTGGAAAAGCATTTGGGTTGTGCAATGTCGGGCATGACAGCAAATCTGGACTGTGCTGCTAACAGAGCAGCTCCACTCTTTGGAGATGGGCATCCCACTGACACTGAGCAGACTGTTCCACAATTCCCTGGCAGCATGCAAGAAGTTAGAGGACATATAACATTTTTTGTGCAGTATTGCTCAGTTTTTGCATTTTGTTTCTCTTGGAAGGTGCAGATATAGTTAAAAAATAAGAATTATCATTCAGAAAATGAAGGATACATACTTAGGAAATACAAATGCACAGTACATAGTATTGCCTGATATTATGCCAGAATAGTTTCTACTTTTTTTTTTTTTTTTTTACAATTAGGCATTATAATCCTATATTGTGATTTTTTGTTTATTTTATATTCACACTTACTTCAAAAGGTGCCTAATGGGATACTAAAACCACATCAAAATCAACTGATTGCTTTTGGGTAGTGTGTGGATGACCACTGCAAAATATTTTAATGCAGAATGGAAAGAAGTTAATGGGCTTTATAGCAGTGTATTTCACTGAGCTTACAATGAAAGTCTAAAAACGCCATAGCCAAGCTTTCCTGTTCGTATTTAACTTCAGAGTAACTTTTGCATTTAGAGTAAATTTTCCTTTCTTTCCTCAGTGCCTCTGGTGCATTGCATGTGCGTTTATGTTGTGTGTTTTTGAGCAGGATTTTAGAATTTGGACTAAGATCCAAACACATGAATTCTTCAAGGGCAAGGGCAGCATCACTTGTCATTGATTCTGCCAAGCATTTAAGAAGAAGTGACATTTACCAGGGCTTGTTTTGAAGATTTATAAATGCAATATAGATTTGGCAAGAATAGCTGCCTCAATAAACGTTGTGCTGTAGCATGTAAGCATGGGCTTTACCACCAGCGGATTCACAAGCGCTATGTCATCCAAGTAAAAATAAATATTCAATAAACAATTTATTAGGGATGTGAGCTCACTTCTGCTTCATTCCACTTGGAAAGACTTGAAATCTGTTGCCTACACAGTGTTATTAACGACACAATGAAATGAAGACAAACTAATTGTGGGATTGTCACAACTATGTCAGGGAACCTTTCCCTGGCCAACAAAATTGATGCAAAGCAAAGTAAGAGAAGGGATATATCCAGGCTGTATACATGAGGGTGTTTGGTAGAACAGCTAGGGATAACTGAATCCTAACACCTGACTAGGAGTTATTCTTTCCTGGGCCTGACTTTTGTTTTATGAAAAGTGCCTTGCATTCTTCAAGGGTGCTTGAAGAACTTACACCAAAAGTAAACAGGATTTACAACCATTATGATCATCATTTGTACTACCAGAGCTGTGAGATATGGCAGTGATGTGAATGGTAACAGGACTAATAAAAATTTGCTTTCTGCTTCCTATTCCCTTTATCGATGTAAGGCCATAATGTGGGGAGAGTGGGAAAGAGTCTATTTTAGCTTGCACCCCTCCATCCAACCACTCCCTGCAAAGCCCCACACCATCCAAGACTAACAAAAATTGGGGCAAAACCTGTTCTGGGCAACACTTCCATCTAAGCTTCACCAGTACTGATGGAGAGAAAGTTTTTTTTGAGCATCTTCTTCCACACAGCATAACCTGCTCAGTCTCTAATGGGAAATAAATGTCCCTGTGTCTGTGCCAGGTACCGCTGGGGGAATGCTGGGTGACATCTGAGTGTGCAGGAGAGGTGCTCTGGGAAGAGGAACACCTGGGGAGTGCCCATGCTTTGCAGTGGTGGTGCTTGGGCAGCTGAAATCTGGTGTGGTTGGACAATCTTATTTTGCCTCGGCTGCAATGCACAAAACCGCCCCCAAAACATTACACCCACAAAGTATATAAACATCACAGACAACTAAACAGATTTTTTCCTAAATATAGATGTGAAAAAGGCTTAATTGTCTTTTTTATGACATATCAATCTGGATAAGAATATCTTTGCTGTAATCTTTGAAATCTTGACCAATTCTAATGTACTTTCAAGCAATCATGATGATCAAAAATTATCTTTCTGAGTGACACTGGATATATTTGGCTTCTAAAAATGTCATGATTTAAGGGCATAGCTTGGTACTGCATAGAGCAAAATGAACCAAACCTGACTCACTGCTAAATATAATGTAAAGTACAAAAGCTCAGTCTTATCTGGCTGTCAAGACAGACATGTTCAGTTTATATGTTTGAACCTTTGGCATTTAGCTGAGTGGTAATTGAGAAAAGGAAATATTTTCTTTTGTGTTACATAATGCATGTAAAGTAAAATCTATAAATACAGTTTATCTTTATATATATAGACATAGAAATAAATGGTGAATAGGAATAGCAAATTAGCAATAAATCACTGAATTTGAAATGCCCTGTGTTTCTCTTTTATTTGTCATAGTAAATAAAACAAGTTAATCCTAGATTCTAGTTTCCTCCTTTCAAGAAATATTCTTGTAGTGTAAAATAAGCTGATTGTTTCTCTAGATAAAGGATTTTTTTCCTGTTTGAAACTGCTAACACTGAATGAAATTCACTCATTGCTGTTTCCTTTCTAAGATTTGTGCCTTTTGGGGCCATGATAGCAAACATTTTGTAGGTAGGTTGCCTTACTGAGCTACAGATTTGGACGTCTGAACCACAAGCATTTTAGAGTTAGAGGAGGGCAGTTCTTTGTCATTTTATTCTGGTATTTGGAACTGCCATGGAATAGTGTATGGAACTCTTGGACACCTCAGCTCCTGCTTACATTTACAGGGAGAGTTGCTCATAATTTCTCTACTAAGAAACCTGGTCAGTGACTCAGAAATCTTAATTTAAATAACAAAATACTTGTAAAAATTGTATTTGGCGATATTCTGCCTTTTTAACTTTATGTCTTTTGTTGTGAATTAGCTTAAACTGCTCTCAGAGCAATCAGATTGATTGCTGCAGGTTTCATCTATCAAGACTGTTATAACATGGGGGGAGCACTGCTATTAATGAAAGCTACATTATATTTACCAGTATTATTTATATGTCTATTGGAATAGTTTATAGATGACTAGAATAATCAATGTTCCCTTCTTACTGCATTTTATGCCTCCCTTAAAAAGAATTAATATGCAGGTTTTGTTTTCTTACCATGGGAGAAAAATGCATGTGACATTTAACCAGGATACCCTGAGGACGTGGAAAATAAGGCACATGTCTGTTCCACCACATCAAAAGTATGGTAATGGGTAGCAGTCGATTATCTAGAAATAAATCATTACTTCTTAAAGCTGGGAGCCACTGATCAGAAGACTTACCTTCTGTAACAATACTCAGTGTGAGACATAAGAGCTACACCATCCGTGTTTTTGTAATGCTCTTACATCGCTGCTGCTGCACTTCAGTGTTTGCTTTTAAGCAGTTTTGCTGCTTTGTACAGCAGTCAGAGCTGCTGATGAACAAATTTCTGGAATGAATGGTGGTTTTGAAAATAAATTAAATTCCTTGATATTAGTTGCTAGTCCTTAAATAGCAAAAATACACTGAAATTAAGAAAGAAACCAACAACCTGCCACTTAGTTCATGTCAGTCCACATGGTGGACTCTGTTTTTGCCACTGTTCCTTGTTTATGCCAGCCCAGTTCTACAATATTCAAATGCCTCATGAAATGCAGTACAACTTTAACACCTGAAATTGTGTTTTGTTATTTCTGTGATGCCGATAGAGAAATGAGCCACAGAGCTGGTGTGGCATTACAAGTGGAAGGGCAGATCCAACAGAAGGCATGAGTGCATCTAGTTCCCCCTCCTGGTGCTCCCCACTCTGGGGCTCAGCCTGCAGGTCCAGGCTACACTTCAAACCACGATTTGTGCCCAGAGAAAGTTCTCTGAGTTCATAGTGAGCACACTGGGAATAGCAGGTCTGTGCAATTAGTGTTAGACCTTGGTGGCATGAGATTAGTGGAGCTATTTCAGAATATTTGGATTTTAGCTGAGTGTAGAACTCACAAAGATTAAATTTCTCCCAGGACTGATAGGAATTTTATGTTCCCTCTGTATGTTTTATTTCAGTGTTATATCACTGTTTCTTTTTCTGAGGCATTTTGTTAATGTCAGAATTTCCAGTAAATTACATTTAAACCTTGCTGCCCTTTAGAGTTATGGGCAAAAAAATGATGAAGCTTTTTGAATGAAGTGATGTGTTATGAATAGATGCCAACAGGAACTGTGCTAATAAAGACTCAGATTTTAGGGGCTTTAAGTTCATATCTGATGAACTTGTTCCAGCTCTTCTAGTGAAAATATCTAATGAATTGATAGTCTTTCTCAAAAACTAATTTAGAGATTCAAAAAACCCACCTTTTTAGTAGCATTGTGGTATAGTTTGGTAAAACTCAGTCACAGCTCTGTCATGGCGTATTTTAAATGTTCAGAAAGATAACCCCAGAAAGCAGTAAAGGAACAATAGTGTGTGCAGCTGACAAAGCATCAGTGTGAATCCGTGAATCAGCACTATATGAAATATCCAAAAATGTTATTAAAGCTTAATGAGGTATTAGCTGCATGAAACAAGGGAGGGGAAATTAACACCATTTTGGAAATCATGTCAGTCAGAGATTCTCTGATGAAATCCTTTTCATTGTTGGCTAAAATAAGTCAAATGATGTAATTTTTACCCACAGACACCAGCTAAATACATGGGCGGACACTGTACCTTGGCTTACAAATGGTACAGTAATTTGTTAATTGGAATTGAATTATAAACCAGAGCCCTGAGTTGCAAAGACCAAAAAGACTTAAATGAAAAAATTATCTGTCATTCAATGCGCAGTAATTGCATCCTCCGTTGCAGTTGGTTGGAGGTTCAATACCCAAAAAGTTTATGTGCACAAGAAAATAAAGAAGATAATTCAAATACTCCTCTGGCTGAAAATGCCTTTCAGGGTCGCACAAATTCAGTGTGTGTATTTTCTCTACACGGAGTGAATTCAAAATGAAACCTGAGGAGCTCTAATCAGGTTTTGGGGGAACAGCATGACCTGTAGATTGTTCATCTTTGCTTCAGGCAAACTGACTTGGCTAATGCAGTTCCCTGGAAAACTCCCAGCTTTCAGCCACCAAGATCCTTACAAGGCTCCTGAGGGAAACCTCACTTCTGCAACTGCTGGGCTTTTATTAATAATAATAGCAACAATAACAATTATTGTTATTGTTATTGCTGTAGAAAGAGACTCTGCAAATGCACGCCATATATGGCCTCTCCCAGGAGGAATTTACAGTCCCAGAGAAATGGCTTGAAAGTGGAAAATGGAGGATATGGTTCTGCACAAACTGTGTATAGAGTTTCTTCCAATCCTTTAAAATAAACAAATTACCTTTTATCTGCTTTTATTTGTGTTTGTCGAAATGCAGGACAGAGTGTGATGAGTATCAGACCTCAGGCCCTTCCTAGGGCAAGTGTTTCAGGAATATCATGTTTCCTGATGGGATAGACTGGGAGTGTCCTGGAGAAGCCTTTGCTCTGGCTCATTGTAACCCTCCCTCTGCACTGCTGGTGCATGGTCTGTACTTTGGTCAGAGGGAATTTGGTTCAGAACCAAAGGTGGAGGTGTCCTGGCAGCTGCAGGCCTCACTGGCCAGCCCAGGGCAGCACCTCTGGGCATTGGCCTGGCCTGTGCAGCTGAGAGCTCTGCTCTGACAGCCGAAAATTGATTTTTCACAAACATCAATGAGAGCCCAGCAGTTACATAAAATGAGGGTGAGAACCACTATGTGGAGCTGAAAACACAGTTCTGTTCCCAAGCATTTAAAAATACATGAAGAACTGTAGATCTGAGATGAATTTGCCAGAATAAGTGTAACCTGTATATCCACTTAATTTTCTGTACTGATTTAAGTGCCGGCACATTTCCAACCAATTCTACCTTGTTACAGGTGATGTTTTAATTCCCAGACTGAAGACACTTCAGAAGTCCTTTCCTAGGAACTATATTTTTTTGTGACAATAAGGCTGTCATCCTACTGATAGCATGAAATGAATTGGATAAAATAAAATGAGAAGGAAAACCTGCTGATTTTAAATGCATTGTTAACTACTGTTTGGACAAAATCTCCATTCTTAGCATTGTGCAGTCTAGCATTACAACCAATTTCTGCATACTTAAAGAGATCCTGTGTTTGAGAAAAATGAATGAAAGTGTAGAGTGGTATAAGACATCTTGGAAGGGAGTAATAAGATAGAAAAGGAAAGAGAAAGGAACAGAATAATGAAAGTAATTTTGACAGAAAACGGAAGATCACTTCTTAGTCTAAAAGGAGATTGAAGAGGATTAATGTATTAAAGGGCTGTTTTGCAGTGTGGAGCTAACATCAGACCTTTTTGGGTTAAATTTGGAGTACATCTTACATGGAGTTACATGCATCTTGATGTGATTATCAGCTGCTGCAGTTGGGCTCAAAGCTGAGTGAAACCAGCAAAGTAGTCTCATCTTTATTTTAGTGTCACTGTTTTGAGTGCATGTGAATATTTCCTTATGGTCATGAAAACTCCTTGGGCTGACAGCACTGAGGAAATGCCTGTGCATGGTCCAGGGTCAGAAGGAAATGGAGGAATAGGAGGTGCACTTTACTCACCATATATTGGAGCTGATTGTTTTTTTAATAAATATGTCACAGCCTAGACACTGCAGAAAGATATTCAAGTTAAAGATGTGATTGGCCATGAGTTAAATTAAAGCTGAACATTATTATGAAGTTGTAACAATGCAAGACAACCTCCCTTCCTAAAAAGCATTTCTGTGGATGGAATGATTTGCTTTTGGGTTGAGGGTCAACAGTTTATGGGAAGATTTGTATGACATGGTGAATAGCATGGGATTCATCTCAAGGATTTGGGAATCATGCGTCCATTCTGCTACAGTCTTTGTAAGTAACCTGTTCTATGTGGAAGTCAGGAGATATATTTTGAATTATCATATTATTATTTTATTACTGTTAGCTCCAGTGGCAGAAAGCTCTTATGTAACACTTAGAAACTTTCTCTTGTAGAAACCAATTATTTGTAGCTCTCTGCAAGAGCTGAAATAAAGGTAAGGAAACATTGCAAACTGAGTCCTGTGAGAGCATTTTATAATCTCCTTGACAAATGAAGCACTGATTTGGCTTTTTCAAATAATTGAAAAGTTTCAAAAAACTGAAGAGAGAGAAGCCTTCTTCTACCTTCTGGGATAGTTACTTAGAGTAAATTAAAATCAGGACTGTAAGCAGATCATGGTTGTAATTTAATTCTATGGAGATTATCACTTTTATGTATAATAAAACAATATATGAAAATTTGAAGCTGTAATCCTTAGGCAGCCCGTTCATCTGTTCATTCAAACAGAAGCTCTTCGCCTGTGAATGTGAGCGAATTGTTGCTGAATGCAGCAAATGAAATTCTCCCATATTAGAAAGGTCTCACTAGAAGCTCCAAAAGAAGGCAATGAAGTCACCAATGCAGACCTGGTGCACTCACATTGGTAAAGGCAAGGTAGCAGAAAAAATCTCCTGAGGACTTCCAGGAGAGGATGACACAGCTCCAGCTGAAATGGATTGGACAAGGGTGATGGTGACTGCTTATAACCCCTCATCATCTCTTCAGGTAAATACTGAACGAGATTTTCTTGTCATCTAGAACCAAACTCAAAGCTAGACCAGAGCAAAAAAATTCAATTAAAGTAAGTTTTAGTGGAAGTTTAATACAAAGTGTCTTGGCAGACTTTCTTCCAGTTTTGTAGAAAACATCTTAGTTAAAGTTTTCACTAAAAATGAATATTCCAATACAAAGAAAGGGGGGTAATTAAAAGGTTGTGGTTTAAGAGCTGGATTTAATATCTCTATTTCAATTTTTGCCATTAACGTGTCATTTCAAGTTGTATTGCAAATTGCTTTTGGATGAAGTTTTATTTTAATATGAAACACCAGGATTTTATCTTTTGGCTGCAATCTTACGTATGAAATTCAGCAACATCAATTGAAAGACTTAATTTTGTTGTACCCAGCAACCTCAGCATTAAAGCTGCAATTTTGACTTAGCTGGAGCTGAAATATGTGAACATTATTGGGTACGTCCTTGAGCTCTGAAAAGGGAGGTCTGGAATGAGACCAAGTGCAGCTCCTCTGGAGAATGTGGAAAGGCAGCCTGCAGAAAGGCATGTCTATACGTTGACCTGTCTGTTGTGAAAACAGGGAAGAAAGCAAATCAGTCCCAATTCTGCAGACGTTCTGACAGCTAAAGTAGGCATTAACAATTTGCAACACATGGCATGGGGGATGAAAGTCTCTGAGCTCTACAGCTGAGAGTTTCCTGGCTGAAATGAAGTAGCAGTTGAAGGCAGCGCAGAGAAAAAAAATTATTTTATAATCCACCATGTAGGGACAAAATGCATAACATTACCAAAAACCGAAGAAAAAATAATGTCACAATTCAAAAATAGTGCCTGTTCTGGCTTTAATTCTGAAGGTTTTGGGGCCTTTTTAAAAGGGATTTTCCTGACAAAGGATCAAGTTTTAGTATGTAGGCTTCTGCCAATATAGAATAATCTCCTGTCATTTTCCATGAACGTGGTACGTAAAAATAATTTTGTTGATAATATCTTGATGCAGAACTAATAATTTTGGGTTTTGATTGGCACAAGAGCTGGAAGAGTCTCATGGCTCACCATTCTCAAAGGTCAAAGGATCTTTTGGACATCCTTGCAGAGCCCTATTCAGCCTCAGCCATGCTGGTTGGCGAAAAGGGTCAGGAACACCAGCAGGAAGATTTGCACAGCCAAATCTCTGGGCACTGAGAACTGTTGTTTCTTTAAAGGACTTAAATTGAGTTCTTCTGATTTACACCAGAACTTCTCTGAGGTGTTCAAAAGCTGTTGTTTTTCTCACTTAGGCCTTCAGAAGGAGGGGAATTTATTTGTATGAATAAGTTTGAACTAGAATAAGTTAAGACAGGAGTAGCAGATTAATGTTTTCAACAACTGCTGTTATAATTTATATGCATTAAAGATGTGGTCACGTATATTTGGAAAGACACTCAAGTTTCCCTAAGATGGAAAACAGAGTCAAAGCCACACAAAAAATGCCATTCCTTAGAAAAGTTGATCAGCTGAGAGAAGGAAATAGATGTTTGAATTTTGATTATTTTTCAATAATTCTTTGCAATTGCTATAGCACCAAAGCCAATTAAGCAGGTTAAGTGAAATTTTATGCTGAATTTGAAAATAATTTCTACTTTGGTTTTGGAGACAAAAGGTAACATCTTCACCTCTGTGAATCTCTGAAACTGCTTTCTTCACTATTTACACTGCTTGCTTTTGATCTGATTTCAACTGATAAAATAATACTTAGAGGATCACTCTCTGTTGACACAGTCATTGCTAAGTGTTGAATATAATGGGGACCTCAACAGTAGGAATTTTATTGTTGTTTTTGTAGTTGTGAGTAATAATAGTAATAACAAGAATAATAATAAACTGTGCTCTGGAAATAAAAGACTCAGAGAGATACCTGATGATAATAGGGAAAGACTCTGTTGTATCTGGAGAATCTCCATTAGATTTGACCTTCCAGTTGGGTTTTCTAAAGGTATTAAAGTCTTCACTGTTTTTCTACTGGCATTCCCTTTTCACATACATTTAGGTTATGGAGTTCCAATTAAATTAAAACAGAATAATTAAACATTGGGCTGACACCAATGAAAAATACTTTTGTAGGGAAAACTTGTACCAATGGCTGTTTCTCGTGGGGTCTCCCTACTATCAGTGACCTTCAACCGAGAGCAGTTTTGTGTCTGCTGCTGCTGTTGTCACAGTATTTGCGTCATTCCGGGGTCTGCCAGAGTCCTTCTCTTTCCTGGACATTGTCCGTGTGTGGGAATTCGCGGCAGAGCTGCCGCAGGGGGGATGGATAATCGGGGCTGGGAGTCCCCCCGCGCCGCTCCCCGTTAGTGACATGGAAGTAATGTGTGCACAAGAGCTCTGCTGTGATCCCGCTCAGCCACTGGAGACAAATTGGAATAATTGGGTGGCGAGGCCAGGGCTGGCGCAAGGTGTGACGGCACAGACAAAGGGAACAGGAAATCGCCATACGGCGTCATATGCTCCTTCTCAACCTTAATTTTCATTGCAGCTGTCAGCGTGGCATTATGGCTCTTGAATGTGCTGTTTTATTCAGCTCAGTGTGTGGGAGATATTTTTTTGAAACTGAAACAATGCTGGAAAATGATTGGCATGAGGTTAGCTCTAGGCACACTGCAGTTCCTGAGATAGTTGCATAAGAGACAGCAATATTAAATTACTGACAAGGGGGTTTTTGAATTAGTTAAAACTTGTGGTTTTCATCCATGTCTTGTTCTAACACTGATGTGAGTTAGAGGTGCTGGAGATAGAGCTGAGAGGGCATATTCTCTTAACTCTTGTTTTTTAAGCTCTGTAACAAGTACTCTGGTTTTCTTTCGTCTATTTACACATTTTTAGCGTCATAGTTATATTTTTTACAGCATTAAGGATGGTAGTGCACCTTTACTGGTTTGAAATGCATTAGGAAAAAATATAAAATAGTGCAGCAGGAGAAAAAAAAAAATATACTGAAGATGGTAAGAGAAATACATGCTCTTGGCCAGTGAGAGCTGGCATCACAATGGTTTCTATGCTCTTTTACTGGAAACATTGGATTTTGGAGGCACAAGAATTTGTATTGCTCAGGATTGAGATTAATTTCTTTTGCTTTAATTTGAAAAAATCTCTTCAGAATTATTCAATGTATTTTTCTTCAAAGTTTATGTAATTTATTGTGTATTCTTTAGCCTTTAATCAGGTTTGCAATGGCTTAGAGATAGAAAGTGAAACTGTAGTGATTTTGGACGCATAGTTCCTAAATTAGTAGTTTTAAGGCTGTGTTAGTGATTTTAATATATATGTATTTTACCTGAACTTTTTATGTTGTACGTTCTCCTGAACTTGAAAGTTATCTTGTTTTTTTTCTCCTTCATGAGATTGTAAAACAAACAGAAATGTGTGGTGCTAGGCAACAGAGAAGTAAACTTGAATATACATACATACATGTGTATGAATAAATAAATATGGAATAGATCTCAACTTTGTTTTAAAAATCGTTTTAATTACACTACACCAAAGTAATCTTAGGTGTATGGTGACTCATTTTTGTGTGTTCACATAAAAGCATGCTCTGAGCAGCCTTAGATTTAGATTTTTGAAACTATTTGAATCCATCTTCTTACATGGCATGTTTGAAAAGGTGATATTTGCATTTGAAAAGGATGAATCAGAAATAAAACCAGATTAGATAGAGACAGATATTCTTCCCCCTCCCAACTGTCTGGAGTCATTTACTGTAGCCACTTAGCATCTAATATGGCTTCAGGTGAAGTGTTTCCTCAATAAACTTGAATAACATTTTTATTTAAGAAAAGGAGAGAGACGGATCACAAGTGAAAGCTGAAAGTTAGAAAAGTTAGAAAGCTTTTTTGTTTGTTAAAGCCTTCATGCATTATTACATTAATTCAGAATTTTTATTATTATTTTCACTAATGAAAAAAAAAGTTTGGGATGCAGTCCACCTAAATCTTGCCCAAATGGGGCCTTTTTCTTTTCCCCCTAAATCTTGTCTAAATTCCAGACAACAGCGTAGTTTTAATGCTTCATAGGCCTGTCTAATCTTACATTGAACCTTTTAAAGTATCTCCTCCCTAGGATGAAAATTTGACAAATAGTAAAGTAATTTTTACTTCTGCATGCTCAGAATTGCCTCCTTTGGCAGAAGGGACAAATCTCCTACTTAGACTTCTTTTTTAATTCTAGAATTTAGTAAACAGACAAGTAATTCTGCTTCAATATGGTGGAAAAATCTGAAGAGCCCAATGGTTAAAGCACCCATCCAAGTAGTGAGGTGGCCGAATTCTGAGTTCTGCTGAGGCTGGCTGCTTTATCTGCATTCTAGGACTCTGCCTATACCAACAAACCTCATGTTTATGGTGATGAAGTTTATGATGTGCATGTGAAATAGGGACTGAACCAGAAAACCCCCTTCCAGGTTCTAACAACTTCCCTTCCTGCTTCTAACAACCAGATCCAACTGCTTCCATCTGGTGCTAGAGAGGATTTTTCTTTAGGGGCTTTCTTACAGGAAGATATTATCAGGATAACCATATCTGGAACTTCTATCAATATTCATTGGAGAGATTTGTGGTGTTTGGCTGCACATGGCATAAAAGCAGAAATTCTCTTCAGTTATGTGATATTTAGTTATTAGATATTTACAGATAATTGCATGGGCAAATTCTATCATCTGAAGTGTTACCGTAACATGTAAAAATCTGCAAATCAGGTAACAATTATGTTTGGGATTGTATCATTATTTCAAGTGTAATTACCATGAGATTGGCAGTGCATGTACTTAACGAGTAATCACGGTAATTTGCCTACATAGTTGCACTTCCCCCTTGTTTAAGAGTTCTTTGTAGCAACGTTTAAATATAAAGATAACTTAAATTGACTCCATGTGTGTTATACTAAAACTGCACTACTACCTATGTTCAGTTAATGTCCTAAACCTTAATGTTTTATGGGGAAAACAAAGAGGGGACAGTGTGCTGTGAATGGGGAAGAAGTGAAGCAACCTTTCAACAGACACCAGCTAGTGGGATAATTTCCATAGCTCTCCAAAATAACTCTCTTTTATCTATTAAAACTGGTTTGTAACTAGCTAGGATTCTGCTAAGAGCAAAGGCTTTCAAAATGTCCTCTCAGGATTTACTGTCTTCCTTCCACTGCAAGGAAGTTACATTAGCAAAATTTCATTAACAGAATTATATAGAGAAGAGAAGAATCTGTGGTTCACTCTTGGGTTCCAATTGAATGAGGCTTCCTTTTTCTTTTTTTAATATTGTTTATATATGACATATTTTTTCCAAACTTCCAATTTATCAAATAGTGAATCTGNTTTTTTTTTTTTTTGGTTTTTTTTGTTTATTTTTGTTGTTTCTTTCTTTCTTTCTTTCTTTCATTATTTATCAGGTTTTACCTGGCGAGACGATTACACACAGCATGTTATTGGTCAGGAACTCTCAACCCTTCACAAAATCCACAGCAGACGCCCTGATGTATTTGCATCGGAAGGATCTGAAACAGGAAGGTAAGTCTTCTGTGGTGGCTTTGCCTGGTTTTTTGAAAGGTTTGCAAATGATAAGAGGTTGGCATGGAAGCAGAATTTAAAAAATCACAAAATCTATATGATAAAGGTGTCCACCAGTGTTCAGGGGGCAGAATGAATTAAAACACTGGACCTTGTTCTTCTAAGGAACAAGGATTTTTTTCTTCTAAGGAACAAGAATCTTTTCCTGTTAAGGAAATTTCAAAGTCAAATCCTTCTAAAACATACCTATAATTGATTTGAGGACCATAGATTCCCAGTGGTAGTTGCAAAATTTGTTCAGGAAGGAGAGATTCATGCAGGTTCCCATGATGGAAAATAATGTTGGGACATGGTTTGAAAGGTATTGAGGGGTGACTTTGCAGCAATTGGTTGCAAGAGACACATCTGTAATTCTGTAGAGTGGTATTGTTGTATAACCTGCGATTCTATCATCTTCATTTCTAGTTACACATATAAAAAGACTCTTTTACCTGGTCTATTCTGCCCTACAGGCTTTTAAGTGCAACCCAACCACACAAAACCCAGAATGAAATTTTAGGGACAATTTAAAATGACAAATTTTGCTTTCTCTTACATAATTTTAAGAAATACATTCTCAAAAGTACTGAAATTGAAAGAAAGGGCTTTTTGTTAAAAAAAATCTTTCCTTGTAATGGGATAAATTTGAGCTTCCAGCCTTGATGGGCAAAATATTGAATGCTGGAATTCGGATCTTCATGTACTGCAGTATGTGGTTTGCAAATACTGCAGAACCATTTCTTTTCTGGATTGCTTTCTCATGGAAATAAAACGGTGTGTAATTGATACTGCCCAGTGTCTTCAACTGCTTTTGCCTCACTTTGTTTTGATTTAATTCAGACTTTGACCCTGTATTTCATGTTTGCTGATTCAAAAGCATTTCTTAAAATCACAGCAGCATTTCAGAAGTGCAGTAAGGTAGAAACTTAACTTCTAAAGAAGATAGTGATCTATAAATTACCATAAAGGTGATAACAACTTGTGGTTGAATCCATAAACATGTTTCCACTGCTTAGATACACAAAATGTCATTATTGAATGGATTACTCTCAGTAGATGGTATCAGAAATGATCTTTGATATCATCTGGGTGGGGTTTTTTTTTGTTTTTTTGTTTTTTTTTTTTTTTTTAGAATTAGAATACCTAAAATTTTTATTCATGAGAGTATGACAAAATAGGCCAGATTTCCATGAGATCAAGGCCATACTCTGCAGTGTTCCAGATTTGTAGTTATATAAACATAAAAAATATAAGAAGACACAAGAAATAATTTATGGTTTAGATTGAAAACAAATGCTCATTTTAAGGAGTTCTTGTTGTGATCAAATTTGTGATGTTTTGTGTTTTTAACTAGAACTGTGTGTTAGAAAAAACCCGCCATTTTGTGTATTGGTACTTTAGGAACATCCGAATTTCAAATGTGTTCACATACAGCCGTTCCTATTGTGGATAGATTTTCTGCAGTCACCAAGCTGTGCTTCTGAAAGCATTATTTTATGTGCCAACAGTTTAAAGCATTAATTGATTTTTCTGCTTGTCCATTTGCAATGTGTTCTGTAGGTCAGAGAACAGTAGGAAATCTGGTGTCTTGTAGACTGTGATCAAGTGTGGTATATGTTCAGTGTGCTCAGTGTGCTTGCTAAAATCTTATCAGATAATAATTAAATAATTTAAAAAGAAACTTAGTGTAGGTATCTAATTATCAAAGAAACATTATGGCAGGAAGACCTTTTATTAAGGGTAACGTGTGTAATAAGACAATATGAAGTCATACTAATGAGTCATTAATCCCCACAGAGCTGGTGAGAGCAAGAAAATAGACTCAGACACTTGAAAGGTAAATTGACTTAGGCTAAATTAGTGCATATGAAATCTGATGAAACAGAAGACATGGATTTCATCTCAAAAAAAAATGCTGAAACTGGGAGTTTGATTTCAAGATGAAAGTTCTTTCTTTGTTGGCTAACTGGAGTGTACGTGGTATTTCCTGGGTCCTTATTAAATTTCAAAAAACCCTCTCTTGAAAGAGGATTCAAGATAAAGGAAAAAAGTCCATTCTGCACACAGGGAATAAATGTCAGTTGTGTTCATTGGTGCAATTAGGCAAAGCCACAAACGTTTCCAGCAAACTTCAATGTATGAAATGGGGTATATATTATTTCTCTAATAAAACCATCATTAAGTCAGTAATAAGATTCTCTCAGCATTTAAAAGGGAGAAATTTATTCTAAAATGTGTAGTAGCTATTAATTGTGAATTCCAGAAATAGCAGAGGTGCAGTGATTTAGGTATTTCCACAAAAAAGCTTCTGAAATGCTAGATTTTGTAGGACATACATAATTATTTCTGTAGATAAATAATTATATATGGTATTGTCTTTATACTCTTAAGTTCATTATATGCTGAATCATTTTTCAGAGCAAATTAAAACTGAAAATACTTCCAAATAAGTGCACAAAAAGAACTCATCTGACAGTCATTTCTCCTACTCACCAAGTGCTTTTATATATTCCTCTTTCATCCGTTTCCCAGTATCACTTCATCAAATTTAAAAGAAACATTTTAATTTAGTTGCAATAATAGGTCAGTTAATGCATTTTCATTTCTGAGTTAACAAGGTGATATACTGGTGAACTACAAAAATTTTTTTAAATCTTTCAGATGTATTCACAGTATCTTATTAAAGTTGTCATCAAATGAAATGTAAAGCTTTGCAGTCTTACATTTGAATTGTTTAAATGTTTATAGCATAAAATATTACATCTAATGTGGAATGTAAATATGAGTGCAATTACTGTCTCCATATGAAAAATGAGAAATCTTAGACCCCAGATTTTGCTTCTTCCACCAATGACAGTGACTGTATATCATAAGTAATGTTCGAAAAGCCAACATAAATACTGTCTTTTGTCTGTGCATTCAGTTCCCAATAGCTCCAGTGGAAATCCTTGGGGCAGAATTTGGTCTGGTTTTTTTTTCATTTTCGCTTCCTTTTAAAATTAGTGAAGAAAGCGGAAGATAGGTGTTGGAATTAATCAATGAATGAAAGATGAGTGTTGGCAACTGGAATCCTTTCTATGAAGGGAGCCTGTTTGGATTAGTTCATCTCTACTGAAGCAGAAAAAACAGTGCCCAGGTTTTTCTAAAACTGCAGAATAGTTTTGGTCTGGCTTTAAGCTGAAAAGGAGGTGGATAATGTTACCTGCATGTCCATGCTCCATCAGAGGGCGGAATTTAGAGCTCTGGAATAAGAGAAAAATGCCAACAGCGTGAGAAGGAAGCAAGACTTATGGTAACTTATACCAGGTTTGCTATAGTGCTCAGTGCAGTAACCCTTCTTTTTCCTAGAGCTGGTGTGCCTGATGGGAACCTGCTTGTTTTACACTGGGGAGAAGTGGAGGATTTTTCTGGTATTTCAAAGTGAGCAAACCTGCGAGCTCTGTTGATTGCAATGCCACCACAGTAAATTAGATTATTAATTACATCTATTAGTACTAAATTAGTAGGGACACACATTTGATACAACTGTGAGCATGGAAGAAAGTCCGTTACTTTTTGATTAAAGTAACATAATTAAACCCCAGCTTTGGAAAATGATATAATAGTGCTCTCTCAGGCTGTGCCTCTACGTAAGTGCCAAGATGTGGGCTGGTAGAATAAAATTTGATTTACAGTGGCACAGAGATGTTGAAAGTCAAATTCATTCACTGAGCTGGAAAGCTCTTCCACCTGGAATTCTTCTTCACTGGAGAAGTGTGTGGGCATGTGAGTAGGAAATGGTGACACCAAAAGGTGAATTCCCTCAAAACAATGTGTCACTCATAGGGAAGGAAGAGGGCTGGGAACCTTCCCTCTGCTCTCTCGCACAAGGAATGAAACAGTTACCGATGCTGACATTTACGTTGTCATCACCATTTACGTGTTGTTGAGATAGATGAGGACAGCTGGTAATAATTCAGATTCATTGCACAGAGCACTCTGAATCCTGTATAAACACCTGTACACTGCCATAATTTAATCACGTTTCCAGCTTTTCTTTGCAAATGTCACCAAAATCTGTCTAAACCACTCAGGAAACACCACTGTTCTGTAAATCCCAGGCACATGAGAAGATCAGAAGAGTTACTTGTTCCATCTCATTACAACCTTTTTGAAGCCTTTCACTGGAGTTTACTTGCTCCATTATTTCTGCATATCCAGTAGTCTTCCTTCTATTCTTTACATTAGTGCAGGGCCAAATTGGTTTTGAATCTCATCATCATCCAGCAAGTTTTTTACATCTTAGAACCATCTCATTTTTCTTTGGGGTGCAATTTAATCATGTGCATTTTCTTTTTACAAGCATTCTCTTTTCTTCTGAATATGGCTTTGCCTTGATGTGGCATTTTATTTGATTTACAGTAGAATCATTAACTTTGATTCATGAAATAAATTGTTAATAGTGCAAGATTTTTTGACTGTTTTTGCTGAAACATTGAATTTTCTATACTTTTATGGTTGCTAAGCTTTTGAGTGACTTTTCTGTTATGTATTGAACTACAGTGGCTTGCAGTGCCTTTTTAGTTGGCCACTGTGCGTTGAACAGGCTGGTAACTCTTTTCCTTGCTTTTGCTGTACAGGACTTTGGGACAGAATGTGGATAATGAAAGAAATTATGATGTGGAAAATGATGTGAACTTGGCCAAGTCTCTTCAGCAATACCTTAAATATCTCAGAATTCTCTCCCAGTCTGCATCTAAAAATTTGTATCCAAGGAAGACAAGTGACAAAGCTTCTGTCAAGGTAGTATTTTTAATGTGGTTCCTACTTTTTTTGGTTTTGGCTTTTCTTTTTTCTCTGAGTTCTCACTTTTGAAATATCCCCTTTGTCTCAAGACCAGACATTGTTTTTTACTGCCTCCTCCAATTGATTATCATAACTGCACTAACCAAGTTTTCTCAAAATTAATCACCTTCAGCATTGTAAATGCTTCAGCTCATCAAATCTGGAGCATTTTGCCTTAATTAGGGATGGATTGTATGTGATGAAGAAGGAAGAATGGGATAAAGGTGGTAACATCTTCACTGGCTGATCTGAAACCACGCTTACAGTATCTGAACCACTCCTCTCCAAAAACCTGGATGAACTACTGTGTGAATTCTTGCTGGTGTTTATGCTGCTTAGGTTACAATTAATGTAATCTTTAAACAGTTTTTAATAATGGGTCTGATAAGTTGAGCTTCAACATTTCCTACTTCTTATTGATCATAAAGAAAGGCTATCACGACCAATTAAAGTTCATATGTATACATTATAAATGTACACATAGCTAGGAAGAGAAATCCCAAGCATTAAATCTTGAGTACTGAGTATGTCAAAAACCAAAAAAATGCCTATTTGAGAACTAAAGCATTTTTTCCCCTTTCTTGAGAAAATCTGTCTCACTCTAAGATGCACCTTGATAAATTTATAAAAAGCTTTTGGAAATGAATCAGGTGAAGAGACTACAGTGTCAAAGCCAAACTGCTGGATTAGTTCAGGGACTAGCTTAGAGACACCAAACTGCTGTGGTGTCTCTGCAACAACAATTCCTGGCAACAGCACCAGTTGTAGCAACCTTTCAGTTGTGGTCATCATTCTTGTCAGAGCACAACTTCCCAATTTCTGACTGGCA
Organism: Dasyornis broadbenti; assembly: GCA_013397935.1. Lineage (NCBI taxonomy): Eukaryota > Metazoa > Chordata > Aves > Passeriformes > Dasyornithidae > Dasyornis > Dasyornis broadbenti. Next base: position 120,546 of record VZRN01003464.1, on the reverse strand, counting down.
TATACACAGCACTTACGATTTATGGCACGTGTCATTAGGTGCTTCTCTGGGGCAAAAGAAGCTTTCAGGCAGCTCTGAGGAGGGATCAGGGAACACCTTCATGGTACTTTTCCTCCACTCTCTCCTCGTGGGTGCTGGCTGCACTGTGGATGCTCTGTTTTGAATCGCTGGCTTTCAAGAAAAACTTGCTCAAGAAGGATTTCGGTGGGTCTGGTGTTGTCATGCGAGTTCATAAATAATCCATATGGCTGAGACCTTCTGTGGGGAAGCCTGCTGTGATAACACCACCCACCAACCTTATCGAGTGTTGCCATGGAGATGGGTACTCTGAAGCCTGGGGGAGTGGGATAAAGAGGAGAAAATCTGGAACTGAAGCACGTATGGGAGCACACTGTACACTTCTATTTACTAAGGCGCATTTTGAAACAACAGACATTGAGTCAGATGTGTTACCTGCAATTTAAAATTTAAAAAAAAGTAGAAAAGGAAAGGAAAATTATTCTGAAAACTAATAATCAGTCATGAATTTTAAATGATCCTGGAGATATTGCCCTATCCTCAGCAAATAAAATGTAACTGCTCTTCTTGAAAAAGCAAGAGGGACATGGTATTTTTATCTGATTCATTGTTTTATTAGCGAAATAACATTTAAACAAGAGAGAAAGCAGGGTTTTTGCTGCTCTAGGAAGCAGAATAACAATTTGAAAAAAGAAGGCAGGAAAGTAACTGAATGAGCTATCTTTGATATGGTTTTACCACTTGAAGTTGGAAATGGTTACCTTATTTACTTTAATTGCAGACTTCAACAAAATATTGGTACATTATTTTTGTACTTAATATATAGGTAAATTACAAACCCACATTAATTAATTGTGGCAAGATCTGATCTTTTAAACATTCCTGTCCTTTCTGATTAAAAATAAGCACAAGACAGAGGTACTTTACCCTACTTAGAATTGCAGTTTTTGGGGTCTTTGCCCTTCTTAAAAATAATTTTCTTTCAGTTATGGATTTGTCTCTGTCCTTTCATTCCTGTTGTTGGGGAGTAGGAGATATAACACTGCTCTGGTTGCTTTGATACCTTACGTGCTGTGAAGTATAGCTGAATCTTGGAGAAATTTGGTGCTTCTAGACAGACTTCCTGAGTGGATTCGGTTTCCAACCCTGACATTAGAGGTCTCTGGCCACATGTAAAACAAAGGAAGATAAAAGGCAAAGAGGTTTTAAAATATTCCTTGTACTCTGAAAGTGTTACTGACATGTATTTTACAAACTTTCAGTCTTCGGTTGCCCTACTGTCTTCTACTTGTATTATCAGAATAAATCTACAGAGTTTCAAAATTAATGAGTAGACATCACACATACAGTTATGCAGAAAGTTGTAAAATAAAACATCACAAAACTTAAAGCAGGTAACTCTTTTCCTATTTCCCTTGTTCAAACAACTCTCTGCTTGAGGCTTGATACAACAGTGGCAGAAATAATAACAGTAAACTTAAATCATGTGATTGACCACAATTCCTATGATGTCTACCATTTACTGCAAGAGCTTCTTTGAGTGATTTTTGAAGCACTTGAAGTTCATCACTAACTTGGAATTATTTCTCAGTATTTAGGCAGTGTCTGCTGCAGGCTGTAATCTAACCAGCTGATAATGACTCTACCAGGGAATAAAATAGCAGCAAATCAGAAGTTTGGCAGGTCTGTTTCCCGAGGATTGTAGTTGTAAAGAACATTTCACTTTAGATCAGCTGAAAAGAGTTGTTCAGGAAATGGGCACTTGGTGGCATTTGTTACTTAAGCATTAGCTAATGGGATTTTGTGTTTGGTTTTCTTGGTCTTCCCCACGCACACACTTGGGCTGTATGAAAGTTTTACCATTCACAAAATGAGTTATCTGTCTTTGTGATTCCTTTCTTCCAAACCTGGGTGTAGAGTAGACAATCACACATAGCCAGGCCCATATTGTAATGAGAATTGGTTTATCTTAGCCACAGAGGCAAGAAATGCAGAGGCTTCAAATCACGTGTGAATTGACCTGCCCTTCTCCCCTCCAGCTGCAACAAACCCCTCTCATATCGAAACACTCAAACCCCTCTCATATCAAAACACCCAAACCCAAAACCCTGAAAAACCCACTACACTTTTGATATTCCTACAGAAACTGAGGCTCAGGGTTTTGTTGGGTTTGAAGGGATAGCATGTAGCTGGTATTGCTAAATTCACCAGCTGTGAAGGAGAACTTGCTGGCTTTGCTGCTGCTCTGTGGGAGCACCGGAGTAGCAGGAAGGTGGTGGAAGGGGGAGCTTGAGGAAATCTTTAAATAAAGGAGGTGCAAGAAGAAAAAAATACCTTTGTCCATAGCAACTGTTACAACAAAGGGAAACAAAGAGGCAACAGAAATTATCATTATTGAAACTAAAACACCTACTCTTCACCAGCCATTAGCCAAGGCAGTGAGGAATGATCCTATAATATAGCTTTCCTTAAAGTCCAAATGCCTGTATTTAAATAGTTACAGGAGATTTCAATTGTCCTGCTTTCATCTGATCAAGAAAATTTTTTAATCATCACAGAAAGAGAAATTATTTGAAACCTGACCCAAATGTGCTTCCTGCTGGACAGGCTAGGAGTAAGGAGGTTGCCATTGCACTTGTGCTGTTGCTGTATTTCTCGTTGCAGGGGTCTCTATTCTATAGTTTGGCTTTTATGGCTAGAAGATTCGTGGAATTGCTTTTCCTCCTTCCCCCTGACCTGGCCTCTGAGGGCTTCAGACAGGGTGGGTCCTACCTGCTGCTGAGGTCTTTATCAGGCCAATGTGCCGTTCAGGCCCCTGTAGGGAGGGTGGGGGAAAAGAGAAAATTATGTCAGAATCGTTAGGGAATTTAATGAATTTTCTGTTGTTTCTGTTTTAGTTACATTTGTTTTCATGGTAGACTTCTTGTATAGATATTGTGATTGCAGAAATCTCCATGTCCTAGGTATTATAAATTTTAAAGCAAAGATTTTGGGGAAAAAAGCCCGGGATCTTTACATCAAGGAAGTTGCTAATAAAGGCCTTTTCAGAATCATGAAAGGGAAAAGAAACAGGTAAAGTGACTGGTTAGTGCCAGAGAGTTGTGGCTTAGCAGTGCAGTGGTGCTGAAAGGAGAGAAGATGCAAGTGAAAACTCATACAAATTATATAAGATAAAAAATCATGTATTTGCTGGCCTAAAAAAATCAATTGCTTGAATCTTTGTAATTGATCATCAAAAGAACTAAGATGTGTGATAATTATTTAAAAGGATTTTTATTTATTTTAGAAAATCTGAGTGCATGAGTGCTCAAAGATATACTCTGAGCTTATCTGCAAATAATAATTACTGTGATTAACTAGTAAGAAATTCCTTAGTCATTGCACATTTTAATCTGGAACTTTAATTCAAAAAAGCAGCACCCTTATTTGTCTAACACTGATTAAAATACAGGACTGAATGAAGTTCATCAGGACTTTGACAAAAAGTCAAAAGACTTCCTGCAATGTATGCATTTAAACTCTATTTATATAAATGTAAAATGTAAATACAATTATATCTGAACATTTCCCAAGCATTGGTGTATTCATTTACCTAAAGCCATTACAAAGTAGGGAAGAACTAATTACTATTACTAATGCCCCTGTTCGCAGACAGATCAGACAGAGAGAGCATGCAATTATTTTTTGGTGAAGTGCAGACTAAAAGCTGAGACTCAAATCACAGAAATGTATTTCATCTATCAGATCATTCTCCCCTCCACAGCTCTTTATACCAAAATAGAAACATTAAATCCTCCTTAAAGAAAGCCACTGAACACACATACACACACACACAAAAAAATCCCAAACATGCCAACAAAAAAGCCCACAAAATCCAAAACCAAACCAGAACAACCCCAAACCCAACAAACAAACAAACTCCCATAAGCACTGGAGCAGAAATTATTTGACCATATAAAGATGTTTGTATTGGTGCAAGTCGGCCTGAACTCATTCCACGATCAATGGAATAAAAAGAGAATTTCCAAGTTGTGATCCATGTACTCTAATTTAAATATATAAAATAAGACACTGTAATTTCCCCCTTCTTGGCCATTCTTCATGAATCTGGTGTAGATTGCAATTTTTTTCTGGAAGGACTGGTACCCACACATTTAAAGCTCTACAGAATCATGGCTGGAAAGCCTAGTATAACTGCAGTTGTGTTGTTTGTGGCATAAATACACCATTTGGTGATCTAATGTGACTTGTGATTTACTTTTTGAATGAATAATTTGGCAAGGGAGCATTCTAGAGCTAGTATCGTGCTCTTCAAGTTAGACCTAACCCGTACTTTTACCTAAAACCCATCAGTTTATGCAGGATGTAATGACAGAATTTCAACGTCTAACATAGAAACCATCATTTTCCTTATCACACAGGTATCTCGTAAGGATTAATTATTTTTTCAATTAGTAGAAGATACAAGTGCCATAGAAATGTTATTATAAATGATCTGTGTCAAGTCTGGAGTCTTATTTAAAAGGGCAGTTAATTAATTTCTAGTAATTCCCAGACGAAACATAGATTGATATTTTTAAAATCTCAAACACTGACTAGGTAATAAGATTTGGTTCTTTTTCAGATCCTTCCCTTCAAAATCAACTCTTTTTTTTCCAAATACCGTGTGTTTGGAGTTCATTTCTGTAATTTTTCTTGCAAGTTTGCTATTTGTCTTGCAAATATTTACTCCTTGTACTTCAGTACTGCAATCAGTAAATAGAAAATGATGGAGCTGATACAAATTTTAAAGTGAATTCCATGTTCATTTTTCTATCATACTTATCAAATAAGAAGGTAGAGCTCACAGGAATTTAAACTTATTTTATCTACCTCTGTGTGAGTGTGTTGGTGTAGACATTTCAGGACAGTGGAACAATTTTTATTTTTAATGGTGGGGAAAAAGCCTCAGTTGACCTGAAGCAGTTGCCCACTAAGTGGAAGGTTGCTTTCAGTGGGGTTGTAAAGCCGTGGGCCTCGATCCTGCAGATCCCTATTCACTTGCATTTCTTAGGGTAAAAGTATTTTCTAGATTCGTGTGTTGGAGTTATAAATATATTGAATTGGTGTTAATGTGCTCAACTTCTGGCAGATGAAGATCATCATGTTTCTATGTAAATCATCTTTAGATAATGAGATAGCTCAATATACCAGCATATGCCTACAGAAAATGTGTTTAAACATCATCGGCTGAAACCTTGAGTAACAGACTTATTGGCATATGAGCAGAATGTTCTCAGGCAAGGGAAGCTGATACACCCTGGTAGCTCTGTCAGCACTGATCACCACGCTGCACAATTTCTACCATCACTGGGGGTGCCTGTCACTCTTTGGTTCCTGCTGGTTCCTCCTGCCAGGGAGCTTCTGAATGCAGTGGCCTGACAGGGGTAAAGATGCCCCAAATCTGGTGTCCCATATCCGGGCAGCAGCCAAGTGAAGCAGTACTGCCAGCACGCACCAGGGGACACAGCGTCTGACTCTGGCTCTTGGCACTCAGATCACCCTACACACATGAGGACATAGAACAGAGCTTCTCACACAGAAGAACTGTTAGAAATTGAGTTTGTTGAGAAGACAGGACAGACACAAGACATGGTCAGACAAGTGTATTGGTCACAACTGCTTGCATGTTACCAGTCCCTACTATTCCCTTTTCCTAAACATCCCATAATATGCCTTGGACAATGACAATATGGCACCCTAGAAGGAGTCCCATGTCCCATAAGGAGTCCCACACCCCTGCAGACATTAACCCCTTTCAGTCTGCAGGTGATCCAGAGAGTTTCTCCCATCAGCTGCCTGGTGGGTGGCACTCCTGGACACAATGGCTGATGGCTCACTGTGGATGGCCCTGGATGGAGCCAGAGCAGGGGCCCCTGGGCATTGATCAGGTTATTGGGATTCATCCACCCTTCATTTTTCTCCATGTGTTTTATCCTTTATGTGTGGAGACAAGCCAGGTTATCATGCATCCCAATGTGTAAAACTGACCTTTGTTTTGTTTATGATGAGCTGTTGATGAATGCTGAGGAAAGACCACCCAGAACTCCTTCTACACCAAAGGAAAATTTGTTTTGACCCATAGGATGGAGATGTGTCAGAAACAGAGAGAAAAAACCAGCAGTTAGTTATGAAAACTAAAGATAAGTTACATCAACTGACAGTAAAAATTATCCATGTAGGAGAGTCTGTTGGAGATGGTTGAAGGGTAAGCAAGCAGATGCAATCAGTCCAAAGCAGAGCAAGAATAGCTGGGAATATTTGAGAGTTAAAAGTGATTTTATTAAATAGTAACTTATACATGAAAGAAGACAGTGTATTTGTCATCTGGGAATTTTTTTCCTTTTTTTGAGGGTTGTTTTGTTTAAGAGTGGAAGTCAAATCTCCAAAATCAACTGATGTTGCAGCAGTAGAGATTATTGAATGCTGTAGAGTCAGACCCTGGACAGTCCTATTGCACTGTGGTTTCACAACAAGGATTAGGAAACAAAGTCATGGATAGTTTTGATCAAAGGAGACCCTGAAAACTCCTTTTGCTTGATCAAGTTTTTGACACTGCAAACTACAGGATGTTAATTAACAGTCTTTGCCACCTTCTCTGATGTAGTTCTTACATGTTTCAAAGCTATTGTATTTTTCAGAAAGAAAATAGAAAATAGTTACAGAAAACTATTAATGAAATAGTAGGTCGGGTGAGATGACTGCAATGGCACCTGTTGCCTTAAGCCTGTGAATCTGTGGAAAGGCCATGGCCTGATGCTGTCCCATCACCGCAGGAAGCACTGGAGTGGCCTCTTTACCAGTTTCTGGATTCTGAATTAGTCTTACAAATTCTTGGGGTTTGCACATGGTGTAATATCATTACAATAAGTGAAAAGGTCATTATCAGCTGGCAGAAAAGGCTTTTGCTCCATTATTACTCAGAAAATTGAATTCTTTCATTGGCTTTAGTTATTATTTTCAGACAAAGCTAACACTGGATTTGGTGCAGAGTGTGTAAGGTCATATCTACAGCATGCAGAGCTTGTCAAGGGAGTTCTCCCCTTTCAGCTTGAACCTGGCTGGAAGCCTGCTGAGATATCCTGACAGGACAGCACTGTGTGGGCACAGCAGCTCACCAGCTGGAGGAATTAAGGCTTTGTTGTCATAGCACTTGCTACTTTAGCTGTGATGCTCTGAGGACAGAGCTGTACCTCTTACTCACCCCCATCCCAGGGACTTTCCCGCTGTCATCCACTCCACGACACACGTTGGGTACTTGGATTTCATTGTTGGGTGGATTTCTCTCAATTTAGAGGTAAATTGGGAGGTACAAATTCACGGTCTACACTTTGATTTAGCAACCAGGCAGTGCCTGATTTTTCTTGGGGTTTATTTTGGGGGTTCCCATGAGTACATGTATCTCCCATGTGTGTGAGTCACAGAGCATCTAGACTGTGTCTGTAGAAAAAGCTAAACTTCTTTCACTCTGCACAGTGAGCTAAGGTATGAGGTAATTTCATTTCTGGTAGTCTTTGGAAAATGTTATTTTATCCCACTGTGTGTAAAGATGGGCCTTCCAGTGTTTGTTAGGGTTTTATTTTCTAATTTCAGAGACCATAATGTCAATATCTCAAATAGGCACAGTAAATTGAGGGTTGTAGGTGGAATCATGCTCCAGCCAAATTTAAGTGGTAGCAAACATGGATTAATATCTGCAATTGCATCAAACAGGAAAGGATAAATGAAATTGAGGGCGGAAGATTTTTTCTTTATGCATTTCTAGGGGATGTTTCTGTTAGCTCTATATGCCTTCAAGATTTAGCAAATGTATTCCCAAGAAAGGAAGTATTTTGTCATAAATATGATTCTATTCTTTCTGCACTTGGACAAAACATTCAAGTTAATCTACCCTTTAGTGGATAAATTGAACAGCATTGTGTTGTATGTATCTAATCCTACACCTCTCTTTTAATTTTTTTTTTTTTTTAATAAGTCATGTAGTCCATAGACTTCTATAAAGTGTGTCTGCATGGTGTAATTTAATGTGCCCCTCTGTGAACTTAATGCAGAAAATGCTAGTCAGTTACATTCCTCAACCATACAGGACATTGCCCTAACAATTCCATCTTCAGACAGGTTAGTGTGTGTGTGTGTGTGGATTTTTTATGATGTATGAATTATTGAGATAGCTTATTTCAAAGGTGGTAAAGAAGAGGAAAATCCTGTGCAGATGGAGAAACAAGATTTTTTTTTTTTTTTTTTAAAGTGGGGTTTTTAGCAATTTGGAGTACTTCTCAAAGGCTTGGTATCAGTGACATGAGATAAATGAATAATATTTTCCCTATTAAAAAATGAGATGTTTCTGATAGTAACGGGCTTGTATTCTAACCCTGCTCAGTATAAACCATCTATATGGTAACTAATGCATTCTTCTTTATTTTTGCACATTTCACTTAATATTTGTTTGGGGTGGGGTTTTTTTTTTTTTACTGGCAGTTCCTCCTATAAATCCAGTGTAACCAATCCAGAAAATGATCTTCTTTTAAAAATTTCCAGCTTCATGTTTCCCTCTGCTTCTCTATAATGTTAGACGATTCTCCAAAGGCATCAACATCGGAATTTACATTCTTCTTTTCACTAATCATGGATAATGCCATTTAACTTTGACATAAATCAAACTAGCAATGTCCATGTTCACGAGTTTAGCTTTCAAAACCCCCTTCAAATAAGATAATCACAGTGCTCTGCAGTTGTTACTAATAACTTGAGATGTAAATTGTCACTGGATTCTAAATCACATATAACTGATACTTTTGTCCTATATTTTTCTGTAAAAATTAGATGTTTTTTTTCCCATACAACTTAGACAAACCCATAGTTTAGGATTGTATTTATCAATGCTGCAATTTTGCTTGGATTTCACCTTGCATGTGTCAGTTGGCACACATACTTTCGTTGTTTTGTTTGAGATGGGGGCAGTGAGGAAGGGGTTTTTTTTTTCTCCTCGAAGTGGAGGATTGCCATACAGCTGTGAGACCCCTTTAATTAAGTCAGAGTAAGCTACATCAGATGGGCTGCTATCTGAGTGAAGACAGCAGAGCTGTCAGTGCCCTGCTTTAATTAGAACTTTTAATATTTCCTCCCTTACTGCCCAAAGTGTGACCTGTCAAGCTGCTGAGAGGCTGCCCCTTCCTGACAGAGGTGCAGCTCTGAGCCCAGGACTGGCACACACTTATATTCAGTGTGTGTGCAATCACTTGGTGGGTTAGGGGGCTTTGTTGGTGTGCTCGTTGTCTGCAAGAACGGAAAGTCACTGATCTGTTAAAGGATATTTGTACTTGTTAAATAGCTCAGCAAAAGCCAGCCCACATCTCCCCACCCTAATCTTTCACAGTGGCCAGTGTAACCCCAGCAGTTTCTTCCCCTCTATGACTGGATTTATTAGTAAAGCTTACGAGGCAAAAGAGCCAGCTGGATATAGGACATAGATCCAGGTTAGGGTGCAGGTACCCAAGCTGGATTGAGCTGATTTCACTCAGTGGGAATGGCCTGTTCTCCCTGTTGCATTTCTCCCTCTCCCAGCTCCCTGTTCTTCCTCCCCTTGTCCCCAGAAGGTCCTCTGGAAGGCACCAAGGCAGAGAGAACAGGAGTGGGAAAGGCAGATGGCAGCTTATGTGAATTCTGTGAACTGCTTGGGGTGTCCTGGCTGTTTTCTGCCATCCTCTGCAGTTCCTCCTCACTCTGGAGTGAGTATCATTAGAGAGTTAATTACCCCAGGCAAAGATCCATTGAAATCGGGAGATAAATGCATCTGACTGTAAGTTTTTCACATTTAGGCTTTGCTATTAAGCATGTAAACAGCGTTCAGCTTGCATTTTGACAACTGGCTCCCCCTTGGAGCTGATCAGAGCAGTGCCTACCCTGCAGCTGGAGCACTGAACCAGAGCTGCACTGCTGCTGTTTGATACAGTTCCCAGGGGACACTGAAATATTTCATACACAAAGCTGCTTGATCTCTAGCTCTATATTCTTTGACACTGCCTTACTGTAGCCCAATTTCTTGGCTTTCAAAGAACACATTTCTATGTTAAAGACCAACTGCAGATATCCAAAGCCTTGCATTGGTGGATCACAAACCAAAGTGGCCAAAGTGCCTTTTGTCTCTGTAATAAAATTGCATATACCATAAATCTATTTAAATCATGGTATGGAACCATGGAATGAATCTCTTCAATCATTTCTTAAGGGGAGAAAAACCCTCTTAAAAAGAAAGAGATATGAATATGTATTGTAAAATCCACTGGCTGTTATCAGAAGTAAAATTGTTCAGATGGAGAGCAAAATTATTGTCCAGAAAATAAGAAGTAGATAAAATATAAAAGAATATCTTCATCTCTGGAGGAGTTTATCAATTTTACTTATTTTGGTTTTACAAAGTACATTAGGAAATACATAAATAATGATTTTTCTGTCTGAATCCTTCTAACTTCTCTCCTCTGGAGCGTACAGTCTCTTCACTCCCTCTGTATTTTGCAGCTCTGTCTGTCCTAAATCATTATGTCATCAGTGCACAGGGACACCAGTGATTCACTATAATTTATAGCAGTGAGAGCTGAAATAGTCCCTGTCCTAAGTTTGCCACACTGTATTGTAGTTTGTGTGACAGTTTAACCAAGGAAGCACAGCCGAGAAGCAGGAGCCATTCTTCAACACACGCGCAGTGTGGGATGCAACTTCAGCAAAGTGTCCTGACGGAATTATAAACAAAAAATCTAATTGGAATGATTCTGGATATAAGTAAACCTCTCAGTTCGAAGTTGTATTTAGCAAGAAGTGAAGGAAAATTATTTTTGAAATTATTTAGGAGGATGGAACTGGTTTGTTAAAAAATCAAAAAGTCCTGCCTTCCGGTTGTGATTGTAGCAAAAATGTCTCTAGGATTAAATCATAGTAGAAAGAATGTCCATCTGGTGTTTCCATGAAAATAGGAAACTTAAAATAGAAAATTGTACCGCAAGCCCGCCATTCCACTTTTTATTCCCCAGCATTTTTTTCAGTAAAAATGTGGTTTTAGCTTGATTAACATATTTTCCACATTTTTGTTTAATTTGCTGAGTTGTATTTCCTGAAAATAATAATTTAATTAAAAAACAATTTAAAGGTTGTTTATACTTTTTTCATACTGTCAGATGATATCTTGATTAGAGATTTAATTTAGTGGAAAAAAAGGTTTTATTTAAAATAGAAGGAAATATTTAATGTATGCAAAAATTGCTTTACTTGGTTTTCTTTTAGAAAAGACATTTTTAATTTGACATGCTAGTTTTTGGTAAGTAATCTGAAAAACAGTTATTCTCTCAGGTTGAGTAAAAACCAAAGGGAAAGTGGACTTATTAAATTTTCTTTGACTGAATACAAATAGTGCATACATAGTTAACATTGAGTTGTACTCTCTCTAATCTCTTTCTCTTGCTTTGTAATAATTTAATAAACTGGGGTTTTTGCACAAAAGTGGTAGTACGTCTTTGAAGAACACTTAACAGTTCGAGGTTTGCAATTGACGTCCACGTTACAGGTTCCAAGTATTGTTTTCCTGCTTGGTAAAGCACTAAGGGTTATTCTTCAGGATCCTGGCACAACAATACTTACAAAGCAATAATGATCCCTTCCTTTTTCCCACCTTCTGCTCTCTCTAGAGCTACATCTACAATGATCCTATGAGGTACTACACGAGGCAAAACCCCAAAGAGCAATCACCTCCTTTGGGCCATGCATCCAAATCCCATCAGGAATTCTCTGAGAATCCCCATGGGAGGACGCTCAGCCAGCGCCAGCCAGACAAGTTCTCTCCGGAGTCGGGAATGGGGCTCGACCAAAAGAGCCTGATGGCCGCACTGCACTCCTACATCACCCAGAACCTGTCAGCACAGAGCACTGGTAAAAGCTCTCTCAGCAGGACTAAAGGGTCTCAGGTTTATGCTGAGAGATTGTACTCCACGCAAGTCAGTCCTTTTGATGGAACTTTTGCCAAAGGAAAAGCAGAAGATTTCAAAATGAAGAAGCTGTTCCAGCCAAGGCCCGTGCCTGGAGTGCTGAGGCCAACCCCTGAGATGCTGAGTCACAAATCTGCTTCCCAGGACGAGCCAAAGGACCCTCTGAGTGTTGTGGATGGTAAAGTTGATATTTACTTATTTTTGCTTACCTGAAGTTTCCCTCATGTTTACTGAGCATTTTGAGAAAAAGAAAATAAAATTAGGCATGTGATATATCTCCTACTATTGGCATATTTATATCTACCATAACACAGTAATAATATTCACCATTCCAACCACTCTTTCCCTGCAAACATCTACCCACATTCTTCAACCCACCTTCCATATGTGTGCAGAAATACATGGCACTTAGTAAGACAGAGCATTTATGTAATTTATTATATTTCCAAAGCATTTTACAAACAACGCATAATTATGAGTATATCTTTGCTATCAAATCTGTTTTTATGCAGTCATCCCACACTATATATAGATAATATAGAAATGACTGGTTTTGTTCCACATCTCTTTATTTAACTAGAAATTCAAGGGCCATGGGTAAAATTCAAAGTAAAATTAAGCACAGAAATTAACAGTGAGATAAATTCTGGTGCAGAACACAGAGAAGGGATGAATGCCAGTTCCATGGATAGGTGGACAAGAAGATGGGGTTGCATCTAGTTTTGTTTGGACATTCTATAACAAAGAACCAATTTTCTGGATTTTCATCTCTTTTTTTTTTTTTTTTTTTTAAATAATGATGTTTAACAGTGATTGGATCCCAGTTTCTTTTGTACATGATAGTTTGACAAATATGTAAATGAAGATGGAGGGTAACATCCCCATGCTGTGATACACTTTAAGCACTCTTTTGTAAGATGGGTCTTGGGGATCAAGTAGACTTTGTAACTCTGATTCATTTTGTTGTTTCCTTAAACTAATCTAACTGTTGATGTTATTCCAGTGGTTCAGAATGCCTGAAAAATGAAAGAATTGATCCCCAGCCATTGTCAAGCACTTGTATCTGTTGCACTGCAGTCACCACTATCCCAATGGATTTTGGTGATATGTGAGAGGGTTCCTTTGAATCACTTTTGTAGTTATTGTCATCCATAAAGTGTAGCGTTCTTTGATTTGTTTTGTTGTTTTTTTTAAAAATCCCCCCAAACCAGAACACACACAAACACAGAGAAATGTCAGAGTTGCAGCAGAGGAAAGATAATGCTTGCAATCTAAAGGATGCTCAGAAGTGAAAGCATTCTTGGTATGGTGCCCAGAGATAATAGGCTTCAAGGAATGAACTATAATGTAAAATCAAATCCAGGTGGCACTGTAAGTCTCTTGCACAGGTTAGACAATTTTGTTGCTAGACTCAAAACAAACTAGGCGCATGCTGGTTTCATTATCCTCCAGCTGTTCCACTTCACCTTTCCTGGTAGGAGCCAACTGGGAAAAAAATGCTTAACACTTACAGGGAATAACATGTTTCACAATTCATTGGGTTGTACTACTTTGACTTCTCATACATAATATGCCCTGTAGGAACTTCTGCCATTGCACTTGCTTTTAAATGTTGCATAGACAAGACATTATGAAGTGTTTGAGTAGGAAATAATATGGTTTCCTTTGTATTTTTGAGCCACTTAATAAACTCACAAGGAAGTGGTGAGGACAGACCCCCAGCATATTCATTGCTTGAACTGCTGTCCATTGGAATGATGGTGGTTTAGATTCAGATTTCCCAGGCTGACCACACCATCTCTTTCTGCTCTTAACCTTTCTCCAATCTCTCTTGTGCTTATGGATTATTGTAGGCTTGTGGGTTGGTTGTCTTTTGCACTCTGCAAAACCACAGAACTGTAAAATACTGGCAAAAAGCACAGGGTGCTCAGTTCTCTGATCCGTCTGGTAGAGGATTAGACAAAAGCACTGGACTGGGAGAACAATCCAGAAGGTACTGAGCAGATTAGTACTGAGAATTGCTGCAAAACAGTGGCAGGTAAATTCGCTAACAAGGCACCCTGAGGGAGAAATACAAGAGAAGGAAATGTGGAGTTATTTTTCTATCAGATTTGGAAGCTGCTACCTCTAGAAGTAGCATGATGTGCGTGGGTACTGCCCTTGTAGTCACTGTGCAATACTGGAATTGTTAATCTCTCCTCTGCACCAGCCGTATTTAGAATTTGGCTCAGTTTGATGCGGTTTGTTCTAGTCTACTGATTTTTTGTGTGTTAAATATTACAGAATATGTCTCTCTGTTCCTTTGAAAAGGTCACAGTATTAGTAATTCAGATGTCTTTAAAAAAATAGCAAACTTTCATGTTTATAGAACAAAAATATTTTTTTAATACGTCCTCTCTCTTGCAAAGCTGGGATCACCACTCCATATGGTGGTCAGCTGCTGAGGACAGCTAACATGGGGTCAGTAGGGTGATGGGGTTGAGGAAGCCAGACCACCCTGTGGAACTTCCAATGAAGTTACTGATGCCATACCATGTGGCTGTCAGGCAAGGTGGCTTTGGCACTTGTGCCAGCAGAGTATGAGGCATGATTTATATGCTGTACAGTAAAAAAGATGTTTTCCCTTGATAAGGTGCTATTGTTACCTACTAGGGAATTCTGCTGGTGGAGATTATATTAAAAATTACATCATCTGGGACATATAGGCCTTTACTGCCGTCATGGTTCCAGGGTAACTGTGGAAGGCGGTTTGCATTCATCATTTGGAAAGCTGGAGCTAAGGGAGAAATCTGGTTTGCAGTACAAGCCCTGTGAAACATGACTGGGCATTGCTGAGTCTACTGAGAAGGGGTCAGTGAGAGAGCATACGTGCTGTGCACAGGTAAATGCATGTTCAAATACATGTGCTGCTTAAGTGCTGTGCCACTGCAGTATCCATCTGCTTTTTGGTCTTTCTCCAACAATATTTTATGATTTTAATAAATTCATCATCTTATCCAAAGGTGTCTGTAAACAGATGCAGTGATATTTATCTGTTTATCAGCATTATCCAATAATTTACAAATTATTGCAAACATGGACAAGTGCCAAAACAAGAAGTGTAAATACCCGTATTTAACACGGACAAGGATTAACATCATGCCAGTAGCCTTGTGAAGTTATCAAGGCACTTTATGTAGACCTGCATTTCACCAGGCTGTTACTGACACTTTTGTGACTGCCCCTCCTAGGGTACTAAAAACATGACATTCCTCATACTCACTGGCTTTGGTTACTTCCTTTGGTCCTTGACATTTTGAGTCACATTGTAGTTGTTCACTAAAAGTAGATACAATGCCAAAGTTTTACTCATGTCAACAGAGTATTTAGGAGTCTGTTTGATGAAGTATGCCCAGGTGGCAATGACCAGGGCAGGAATGCCAGCATTAGAGGAGGAGGAGGCTCCTCTATATAATATGGAGATTTTAGTGAAGCAGAAGGACCTGCAGTGAGCCTGTCAGTATTATCTGGAATAGGGCCTGTGGCCATCTTTTTTCGTATTAGTCCTTTACCCGTTCCCCCAGTCCCATTTGTTTGAGATTAAGACTGCTTTTTTGTTGGCTATGGCTATTAAAGATGAGTCTGAAGACAGGCTGGAGAGATAAAACTTGGCTAAGAATATAGGTACAGAGAAAAGTTAGTTTGGAAAAAATGGAATGGACATGACAAGGCTACATTTGCCTGCATGTTATTGAGTAGCTCAGTAGTTGGTCTTGACAGCTGGCTGTGAATCAAATGAAATAAACAAAAATCTAGTAGTGTTACATTAATAGAATTTTTAATTATATATGTCCTGAAATATAATTCTCTTTTAAGATTTGTCTTCAAAGGATGTTTTATTTGTAAAGTTTTAGTTTTTATTTGGATCTGACATATATTGTCTTTTCATTGCTGACTTTATTAGCTCTGCTTCAATAATATAGCTTTTTCTGTCAAGATACTGTCCCATAGGTCTATAAAAGATAAGAACAGAAATGATATCTAAGCAGACACAAGGCTCCTGTGGTAATCCAGCAGTGCTGGTTTTTCTTACAGCTTAGTTTTCTGCATTGCTGCTATGTGTAACATCCTCTCCAAGTGGCCATCTGCCAGGCAGATCTTCTGTTTCTTGAAAAAGTGTCTTGAACTCAGGGTGACCAAGTGGATTGCAAAATTTTGTTGCAGTTGGGATTAATTCACTCTTGTAGATTACCTTCCTACACTAAAGCATTTGGTCAGTATGTTTTTACTATATTGGTACATTTGTAACAGGGGACTGGTGCAATAAAATGAAAGTTTTCAAAGTTTTCCCTGAAGTGTTGCTAAGCTTCCATCCAACTTCAGTATTAATTCTGCTGCCTCCACATATTTTGGCCCAGAGAGTTTGGCACAGATTGAGTTTACATCTTTGATTCATGTTACTGAACACTTGCTTTCCTGTACAAAGCACTCTGCTATTCCAGTATGGTACCAAAATCTTTGTTGGCTGTCAGAGTTTGAAGTAATATCACAGATATAACCTTTCTAAATTGATAGTCACACTTAACTGTACTTAAAATTATGCTTTTTAAAAAGGAAATTTCAAAAGTTCACATTTTACAAGCTTAGCTGAATTTTATAATTAAATTAGTAAATTGGAAATTCTACTAGCAAATTGGAAAGATGTTTCCTTTTTACCTGGAAAAGAAAATACATCAAAAAACAACCTTCCCCTTATGTCAACACCGTCTTTGACTCACCATAAACCTCTTATTTAAGCTGCTTAAGTTCTTTTGCTTTACATGGACTAATTACTTAAGGAGAAACAGCATTAGTTTGGTTTGTAAATTATAGGTCAGGTCAGGGGAAATTAGTCTTTGCCTTGAGACGCTTTTGGGAAGCTGATGGTGAGATGCTGATGGTGAGCTCTTCAGTTAAAAACTGAGGGGTCCAAAAAATGACAGATGTGTCCAAGGTCTTGGCCTCTTATTCACAATGAAAAATAGTCCTTGATGCTTGTCTCCCTGCAAAATCACAGATGTTCCACTGCCTCTTCCCTGAAGCAGAAGTCTCTTAACTACTTCTTACTTTTTTCCTAGGCTCTATCTACTTCTTACTCCTTTGCTGTGGGGGGGGGATATATATATATATATATATATATATATATTTAGCCCTTCTTATGGCATGGTTTTTTTCATGTTTTCCTGCTTTTTAATTCACTTTTATGTGAGCCTGAAAGCTGACAGCATGGTCCCAAAGTCTTGTTTACAGCCGAAGAACATGTCCAACCACAGGGCTTAACATGGAGAGTGTTACTGTTGAGAAAAAAGGCTGGATGTTGCCTTCAAACTGCTTATATGTAAATAAATGCATTCAACAGAGATCTAAAAGCATATTTTTCTCTTCCCACACAATACTAGCTATGTGAAAGAGTTTTCTTGCTGACATGCATATGCATATGTATATTAAATTTCTTATCAACATGAATAAGCAGAACAGAGGCATGGTTGGAAATGGTTTTGGGGTGCCCACAGTAAGCACTACATTCAGTGTCTCACACTTCAAGGGACATTAGGCTGAGTTTTGCAGTGTTCCACAGAGAGATGGTGAAGTATAGATGCAATATATGCAGTCAGAAAAGTGCCTTCCCTGGGGAGCTGTTGTGCTTCATCTTCTGACTCACCTTTAATATCCACTGTCCTTGAATTTCCTTATCTTCAAAACTTTTATCACATCAAACTTGTTTTGCTGTTTTGTTTTGTTGTTTTTTCTTCTCAGTGTGACTGGTAAAACATTCATAGCTGGCAAACCAAAACAAGTTTTGTTTTTATCTGTATGTAGCTATCTATATCATCTGTATCCATATCTAGAAAATATATATTTTACAAATTATATATGTTTCCAGAGAAATTAATACAATTTAGAATGTTTGGCCTTTACATATCCATGTACATGATGGACATATGTTTATATCCACTTCTAATTGAAGAGGAACTTTTTGATTGAAAGAGAAAATATCTGACTTTCATTTTTTTCCAGAACTATGTACAGCTACTTACCTTGTGAAAGCAAATCACCAAAGAAAACTGATCTCTAGGAAACAGTAATGTTGTTGCTAAGGTTTTACAGCTAAAAAAACTTAAGCTACTTTAACACTTGTTTTCAGTATTTTGAGTCAATTTAGACTAGGAAACAATGTTTTTCTTGTAAAAATAAAAAGTGATAATTTCATGCCCTCTCTCTAGGAGAATTTGCTGGGTTGTAATGGCATACATCCCCCTGTCCTGGCACAGATTCACTTTGTTATAAACTTTAACATCTGTGAAGAATACTGTGGTTTTTGTAAGGAATACAGCATGAATGTGTGTGCCTTCCTTTAAAAAGCAGATGCTCTCCATTAAGAGAAAGCTATCTTTTAGGGAAAATGAAAGATATAAGCATGTGTTTTTCATGTATGCAGTTAATCATGTGCTTATGCTGTTTTGTGATCCAGAGAAACTGATTAAAAATGTACTGAAGGACCTAGAGAAACACCAAGTGAATGTGGAGAATCTCAGCTCAACAGAACTGGATGAGATTGCTGACACAATCGCCACTGCAATTCAAAGTGTTGACATCCAGGAAGAAACAGAAAAAAATGCTGGACAAACTACAGAAGACAGAACAGAAGCACAAATGAAGAAAGGAGATGCTCAAGGAATGGCAGAGGTTCAGACTGGATTAATGGAAAACGGTGTTAATATACCAGGTATTAATTTTAGAAGTTAAGTACAGCAAAAGACAGCTACTCTAATTTCCCTCTATTGCTTCGCATTAGTGCTCAACTTTTAAAAATTTGTTTTAAAGAAGATGGGAGGGAAATTTTCTGTATTTCCTGAAAGGCTGCAGAATTTTAGATTTTTTTTTTCTTTCTTTCTTTTTACAGCAGGTTATGTATTAAAAAAAAAAATCTTGAATATTAGGTTTTAAAACTTCGTAAACAAGATAAACCTACACACCCAACAGAAATACAAATTGCTTTATGCTCTGTGGTCTAATTTCCTATTCTTGAAAATGAGATATTTAAGCAAAATGATAATGGAAATTATTATATTACAAGATGTATTTCAAAATATGTGGAGAAAAAGACATGTTTTACAGATAATCATTCTTTAACATGCCATAGTTACTTGCAGAAGAAAATCTGTGGCAAGTACAAAACCCACTCCTTCCCTTTCCTGCTTGGGGAATAAATTATTATGGTCATTTGTTTCTGTCTGCACACATATTTTCCTGGTGATGCAAATTCAGAAGCTGCAATAATTGCCATTAATAAGTGGATACCACAGTGGAACATAAGTTACTGCTTATCCTTTTTCTGCTTTAAGAATGTTATAATACTAGCACACCAGAAATGTATGCTGTAAGTCATAAAAAATTATTTTAACTGTCTGTTTTCATAGTGATATACTGAAATCTGTACTTGTTAGGGATATTCTGGTTATTCTAATTGCCAGATTTTGCTGTAGATTAAAAGGAGCAAATTTTAGGATTTATCTTGAATCATGCTGAGAAGGATGAACACACAGTTCATAAACCAAAAATCCAGAGTTATTTGACTGAGGTTAAGGATGTGACTTAATACTACCACTGTAGTTAAACTGAAACATGATTCTGCTGAATGATATCTATTAAAATACGTCATTTTCTTCCACTAAAATATGTATGAGGGATGTATATGTTTCCTTTTCCTTTACTGTAAATGTCCATTCGGGAAGCTAAAGCTATTTTTTTGTGGTTTTTTTCTTAGCTATTGGTAAACTGATATGCTGATTTGACACTTAATTAGCAAAATAACACTATTACATTGGCTCTTGAAGTACTCTGGCTATTGATCTTGCATTAATTTGCTGTCGAAGTGGGGTTAGAATAACAATAACAAATTATACAGTGCTCCTTACTCTGCCCTTTCAGCTTTGATGTCTCAATGTTTGAATCACGTAAAAAGGCCATCGCTAAAGAGCAGCCTATGAGAAGTCTTTGTTTTGTATATGATGTTTGCCCTTCGTAACTTTATATTTGTGCTTTTCCTATCCTACAGACAATGGAGTGCATGAAGCCAGTGAGAGGACTGATAAAGAGGTAGAGTACCAGTGTTTTAACAAAACACGGATTCTGTCTCAGAATCTCGGGTTTCTGTTCAGTGAAAGTCAAACTCAAACTTCCGAAATATAAGACTTGCTCTGTGTTTTGTGTGTCTGTGATTCAATACCATTGATAGGCAAGCTGTTCTTGATGCATTGAAATATTAAATGAGCATTTATTTAAACCTTAACCAAAATTAGTTTTGATATTCAAAAAAGCAAAATAAAGTCCTTCCCACCCCCCCCCTTTAATTCGTAAATATACAGAATCCGTAATAGATTGGCAAAGTTCAGGCAAATTCAGGGTTTTCCTCAAATCAGTAAATTTTGAGGTGTTCTTGAAAACTCTTTTTTCTCCTGTCTTTTGGCTCCTAGTTCTGGGGAACAAGAATCCTTGCTCAGTTAATCTCACTGGTTTTCAGAAGTGAATGAGTAAACATACTCCCTCTGAAGTCATGTGTGGGACAGGGGGGTAGCTGTGTTCCAAAATTCCCTCTCCTTTCATGGGATCTGCTATTCAATTTTATGCATTACCATTAATTCATTGAGTATCAGAGGTATTTCAAAAGCTCTAGGCATTACATCTTGTACCCTAGCTAATAACATCAAAATACGTATTTTAATCCAGATTACTTTTACTATATTCCTCATGAGCTTTGAATCATGTCCTATGAACTGCTGTCCAATATTTAGCCATTTTTTAGGTATATTCATCTTGCTTTTTCTCATTTTCATGGAGCAGAAAAATGTCAAAGGAATATTTTTAAAAACTGTGTGAAACTTCTACTATATACTCTATCAAAAACTAATACTGCAAGACTCATAAATGGGCAAATCCTCTTGTGTTCACAGTAAAATCTCTTTAGCCCTTCTACCAAGGAAGGAGGACGCACACATGGACAATGTGGCAGGAGCTTTAAATACCCACATGAAAATCTTCAAGGAATGGAGTTCTGTGTTCACAATAGACTTACAGAGGATCCCAAGTATAGATTTCTTAGCGACAGTTTGAACAGGAGATGTTTGAAAAGAATTTATTGTGACACAGAGCCCAAAGTGCCCAGTAGCCATCATTTCCTCCCAAATGCTTGGCTGCAATAAAGTTATATAATGAAACTAGTTAATGAATTTTTCCAGGCACCTATTTGGACTTCGGCTGATTTGCTTATTGTTTTGATTTATTAGATAGATTTTTGTTTTCTGTGATCCTGTGTTTAGCTTGTTGGATCACTCACATACAATTTGTCACCATTTCTAGAGATGAAGAAGGGAAGTAGAATTGGTCATATAGTATCTGTTCCCTTTCCTGTGTTGTAATTTGTGAGACCCAAAAGGTATGAATGTTTTCAGGCCCAACTTAGGCATATTGATGGATATTTCTATTCTTTCTCCTTTTCATTAAATTATCTCATAACAACGTTTTTGTTTTCATCAATAGTTAAACACACAGATGCATGAAAAGTATGGGAAAAATACAGTGGCATAATTTAATGTTCTTTAGGTATTACTGAATAAACGTCATGTTCGTAACATAGTCAAGTAGCTTGTAGAAATTAAGGAAATAACTGGAACAGTTGTATGAGTAGACTCTACCATATCAATAAGAGTTTAAAAAATTATATACAGGTTTGGTTGAGTATAACCTTTGTGTGTTTAGTTTTAAAAATAATATTATTATTTTAATACAGGAGAACACCGCAAAACTAATTAGATTCTTGAATGAGAATGCATTACCTGAAAATATGCACAAAGACCTTATTCCTGAAGAATCTACAAAGACAGAAACCAAGAAATCTGAAGAAACTGACTCTTCTTCCTCAGAAGAAACAAATGCTGGCGTGGAAAATGTAAAAAGTGAGACTTTCTCAAGGGAGCTGACAACTGCAAAGAGCAGTGAATCCGACTCCAAAGACCTGAGCCAGACTCAGTACTGGATTAAGAATGCTTTAATGCAGGATGGAAACTCCTATGAACAGCCTCAGAAAAACACAGGACAAGGCTTACAGCTTGAAGTGAAGTCTTCTGAGGAGAACGAGTACGGCTATATTGTGACAGTGAAAGAGTAAGTACAGCAGCCAATTTGAATGGCATTTCTAACAGGGGAAAAGATAAAGTCATTGCACCTAATGAAATATAAATGTACAAGAGGAAAATGCCACCAGCCTGATTTTTAATACATCTGAAACTGTTTGGAACCTGTTCAGTACTTTGATGAAAATACAAGCAAACAGTTTCATTTCCTTACAGTTGCCTTTCCTCCCTTGTGGAAGACATTAAATTTGTAGGTCTTTTGCTCAGACCTCTCTCTATCTTCTCATGTTCTAGTGACCTTCCAATATGTCAGTAAGTGTGCTTATGGTTAGGATGCAAGCTTTAAATATTTGACTTGAAAGTAGTCTAAATATCAATGCCTGAGTCATTCTTTCAAAAAAAAAAAAAAGACACACAATAATAAAGCACAGTATTTTCTCTGTGGTTTCATTTTGATCTGGAAATAACACATATAGGAATCCAAACATCACATATGCACCTAGTTTAGAAAGAAAGACCTGCTGATTTCAGGCCATGCCACTAATGAATTTGACATTTAATACTATACTTTCAAAAAGACAACTTTAGCCCCCTAATGATACACAGTTCATTACAGGAACATTTGGGATTTTAGAACCATGTAGGCAATTTTACATCCTTTCCCCCTGTGTAGAACAATGTTATATTTGATTAGTGATCTTGACTCCTCTTCTGTGAGAAACTTGGAATTTCTGGTATGAGCTTACAAATCATTGCCTAGCATCATAGAGAAATTGAGACAGAAACTTCTTTAGCATGTATTGATTCTTTTAAATGTCTTAGACTTATTAATGGGATTGAAGGCAATAGGATTGTAGAGGATTCTTGTTTTTACTATATTGTGCTGCATTGAAGTGCGTGTGGCTGCATAGTAGAAACAGACCAGAAATTGATGGAATACACTTTAACTGCACCTCTTCATTCCTGCCTAGGAATGCTGTGTGAAGCAATAGAAGACAGTTTTTCCCCAGCTCAGCACTACTTCCCTATTTCCCCCAGCTCTTTTAACTCACATCTATGTGGAAGACTCATTTGTTTCCGAAAGTACTCTAATAAAGCCTTCTCCGTTGACTGTCCAGACTCAGTTGGCTCATAATTGCTGTAAAGCTTAGAACTGTCAGAGCTCTGTGAAATGGGAGACACTCTGAATTTCGGTGTTCACAAGCTGGAGATCCTTCCCTGTATTATCTTACCTGGTTTTCTTCCTAACTACTCTCCCACTAATGGGTTTTCCCTGAATTCTGTCTGTTATTATTCCGTGAAATTTGATGAAGAAGATCATTTGTCCAAAGATTCCTAGTTCTAGAGGAGTCCATATACACAAATATAATCTGGCATAGTTTTTTTAGCTTCTTTACCATTTTTAATACCAGAAGGACAAAAAGTACTTTTCTCATATACTGGATTATTACAACTTTAGCGACTTGTGGTCAAGATGCTTTTAGATAGCTAAAGAGAAAGAAGTTCCAGCCTTTGGGTGTGGACGGAAACATAGGGCAAAGGATGAAGAAAAGGCTGAAGTATTAAATGCATTCTTTGCCCCAGCCTTTAATAGTAAGACTTGTTGTTCTCCAGGTACGCAGCCCCCTGTGCTGAAGACAGGAGTGGGGAGCAGAATGAAGCCCCCATAAGCCAAGAGGAAACAGTCAGCAAACCTGCTACATCTCTTAGACACACATAATCCTCTGTGACTGGAAGGGATCCACCTAAGGGTTCTGAGGCAGCTGGCAGAAGTGCTCACAGAGCCACTTAGCATCATTTACCAGCAGTCCTGGCAAACCAGGGAGGTCTCTGGGGACTGAGGTCAGCAAATGTAACCCCATCTGCTAGAAGGGTTGAAAGGAGGATCTGGGGAACTGCAGGCCTATCAGTCTGATCTTGATACCTGGGAAGGTCATGGAGCTGATCATCTTTAGTGCCATCATGCTGCATGTACAGAACAGCCAGGAGACCAGGCTCAGCCAACATGGGTTTGTGAAAGGCAGGTCCCACTTGACAAACCTGATCTCCCTGTGTGACAGTGTGACCCACCTAAAGGATGAGGGAAGGGCTGTGGATGTGTCTACACAGACTTTAGTAAAGCCTTTGGCACCATTTCCCACAGCACCCTCCTGCAGAGTGTGTTTGCTCATGGCTTGGACTGGGG
>VZRN01003464.1:27483-96123 GCA_013397935.1 Dasyornis broadbenti | reverse complement strand
CAGGTCTCAGTACTGGGGCCAGTTCTGCCTTGTATCTTTATTGATGATCTGGATAAGGGGATCAAGCGTGTCCTCAGTCAGTTTTCAGGTGGAAACCAAGTCAGAAGGGAGTGTTGATCTTCTGGAGGGCAGGAAGGCTCTGCAGAGAGAAAAGCCTCAACTTGCACCCAGGGATGTTCAAATTTCACATTAGAAAAGACTTCATGGAAAGGGTTGTCAAGCTTTGAAACAGGCTGCCCTGGGAAGTCCCCACCCCTGGAGGTATTTAAAGGGTGCGTACATGTGTCACTCAAGGACAGGGTTTGGTGGTGGACTTGGCAGTGCTGGGTTAACGGTCAGACTCAATGACTTTTCCTTAGAAGTCTTTTCCAGCCTAAATAATTCTATGAGCCTATGCCTCTACTCAGTGCTATAGCTGACATGTCAGGGGAGACCAGTTCACTGGTAGCTTCTGAGGTGTTGCAAGTCTGATCCAAGGAGATATTGGAGCAATGAACTCCATGAAATGCTAGGATGCCAGTATTTAATTGTGCCACAAACCAAAGATAAATATTTCCATCTAATACTTGAAGGAAAGATTTGTGATGCTTTAAAGACTTGTCAAAATGGCAGTCTGATTGTCAATGGCAAGAACAATAGGTCACTCCTGCTGTGTTTGTCAAGTGACCTTTCATATGGTTGCAGCACTGCAATCCATACCAATCCATATTATCCATCAGTGCTAAGCTTTGGAATGAATTGGCAGTTTCAGTGTAGAAAATTGTTCGGCAAATCCTCCACTGTGCAGCTTCAGCACTTTATATTCTGAGAAACCAATCAAATTGGTGATTTACTTTGTTTATTCTCACCTCTTTCAAAAAAATTGCTGTTCTACCACTGGAGTATTTGTGTACGATTTTTTTCTTTCTCAGTGTAATTGCTTTGAACTGTTTTATTAATTTTAACTCTGAAATTCTAAAGTAATCTTATTTTTAAAAAGTAATCTACAGGATGTTATTTTCATTTGTATTCCACTTTTGCCATAGTTATAAAATACCTCTCTGTTATAGTTTTGATACATCAGTGTGAGCTCTCAAATCACAGAAGTTTTGCCTTTGGACTCTCTATTTTCTGAAATTCTAGTTCTTCAAATTCAAGAAATTTTTTTGTGTTTAAAAGCATGCCAATGCTCCCATTTTTTTGGCAGTATTTGCTCTAAAATGAAGGCCTAGATCCCACAATCAAAACATTTACGCAGTGTTTAGTCTCCTGAGTGTCTCATGAGGAAACCCAAAGCCTGACTTTCCAGAACATGTCATTCTTACCACCTCCAGTAAATCTAAATGTAAGCTGCTGCATGCTCAGCAGTTTAAATAGCCAAGCTGGCGTGCAATTCTCAAATACGAGATTGAGCAGCTAGACTTAAATGCACTAAGAAAAATCCTAGTTTGAAAGTTCATCTTTTCATTGCTTTTCGCAGTCTTTCAAGCTTCAAAATCAAGCCATGCTTGTCTGAAGCCATGCTTGGACACCTAATGCAGAGCAAGCCATCCTGTTTTGTGATTTATCAGAAGGCTTCTGCTAGAAGTTTTTCATATAAATACTAGATCACAGACAGCTCATGGCAGCTCTCTTAGCTTGTGAGCCAACTCTTGGCATTGTTGTATTAGGCACTTCCTGGATAGTTCATGTTTTGTCATATGTTAACTCTCAATTCCAGACTGTCTGTGTAAAATTGTATAGGCTGTAAATCTGTTCACAACATGTTAACCGAGCTGGATCCCACATGCGTGTCTCTGCATTTCATTGGAGGTAGCTGGTGTTCGGCTCAGGTGCTGGGAAAAAATGGATCTTGTGTTCATAGCGTAAAGTTGCTACTGAATATGATTAGTCTGACCCATTTAACGTGCTGAAGGGTTGGGTTAATTGCAAATGCTTGATATTATGTCTCCACCTTTACAAATGTGATAAATGATACTGCTTTGCATATAATGATTACTTTCCTCAGGATGGCATTCGGGTTAGGACCCTGAAGCTGGGTTGTACAGAAGTCTTGGTTTATTCCTCAAGTTTTCTGTTTTCCTAGGCAGGTCATTAAAGAATTGTATTTTTATGATCTTCATTATTTTTTCCCCTACCAGGTGGAAACATTTTAATTGCATTTAAAAATTAAATTTAAAATAAATAGGAAAAATGAATCACAATATCTACAGCAATGAAACAGGGCTGATCGGTTTTATTTTTCTTAGTTACTAGAAGGTCTTGATGTTTCTTAGAAGCTGAGCTTTTATATTCCATGAGGCTTTTCAGCTCTTTTTACAAAATAATAACAAAGTGTTCTTGTCTTTTAATATGTACATTCAGAAAGAAACATTGATTTGACCTTCTCTGTATATCTCACTGTCCTTTTTGAAATCATTATTCTTACCTCCAAGTGCACTTTATCAAGGGAAAGAGATTTGTGCATATTCTTCACTTAATTTCTACAACTAGCTTTGAAAACGAAAAGAAATTATAAACACACATAAACCAGAAAATCTGTTGCTGCTGAAGTCTGTTAAAATCACCAAGGGACAGCACTGCTGACATTAAAAAAAAAAGTTGAATGTAGAATTTTTATCTCTCCCTTTTTCACTTCCCTATTATAACTCTTCCCTTGTATAAATAAGTTCTACAAATGTCCATCACTGATTTTAAAGCCAAAGGTTTTACTTCTGACAACATTGCCTGACCCCCTGTCAGAATAATACACATGGAAAATCCTTTCCTGTGAAATTATCCAGTAAACACAATTCGGTCTTTGTGTCTCAGCACCAGAACTTATAGAGAGACATAATTCTAGAATTTTCTGTTGCCAACTCTTCACACATAATTATACATGATCCCTAGAGTTTTCCAGACATAAAATCTTCCTTCCATCTATAATTCTCTAGTTTTCTTGTGATACTTAGAAAGTGACAGAGATCATATCCCCCATATTACTGCTTCACTGCCTCAGTTTTGATATTATATATTCCCATAGGAAAATGATATTTCACTTCCTATTCATCCACAAGAAAGTAACAGAAAAGCAGTAGTTAACGTGGCTTTGTCACAGAGAGCAATAAATACTGACTTTTTTCATGCAAGTGTTCAGCTTTGTATATTTTTATTAGCTGTTATATGTGCAGAGATAATATGATAATCTGTCCTACTTCAGTTGCCCTTAGCTTTTGTGCTTT
Organism: Dasyornis broadbenti; assembly: GCA_013397935.1. Classification (NCBI taxonomy): domain Eukaryota; kingdom Metazoa; phylum Chordata; class Aves; order Passeriformes; family Dasyornithidae; genus Dasyornis; species Dasyornis broadbenti. The sequence goes on along the minus strand of VZRN01003464.1, from coordinate 92,923 downwards.
CAAAATCTGTTGATATTTATTGTGACAGAACATGACTCTCACCTGCTGATATAGATCACTTCACAAGAGAAGAGTCCTTTCCAGTGTCCATCTTTCCCTCCTCAAAGGGCTTTGCTTTCCCAGATGTTTTCCTTTCTTTTGGGACCAGATCTGCATCTTTACCTCTAGAGAAAATTTTCTAATTGATGCAGCTGGTGCCCAGCCAATCTGCTGCACTGACAGTAATGGCAAGGAATCACTCTGGTCCTGATGCAATGGGCAATTTTGGGGGTGTGCCTGGAGTCCCCAGTAGCACCACAAGGACTCCCTCAGATCTATATTTCTCCACTTAGCTAAACAGGAATGGCTGCTGGCCTATTTTCCCAGACCAGACATTTCCCAGACACTCCCATTCCTCTTTCCATGCCTCTGTGCTGCTTTACAATCCTGTGTTTGGGTCTCACACGCCAGGTCTCTGGAAGAGCAGCCAGTGCAGGTACTCCACAATCTCTCAGTGATCAGGTTTAGGTCACTCTGCTGACTCCAGGCTCTCGAACTGCACATTACATATGCCCAGACTAAGGATGGGGCTGGGGGCTGTGCTTTGTTTTTATAAACAGTGGGAGTCGTTAAAACCCTGAGATGCTGCGATATCTCACAATACCATATGGTCAGTACTTCTAGGATATCACAGTGCTTTTTGGGTAATTACCATTCAGGTCATTATGAAACAGTAATGAATTTTAAACTTTTGAAATGAGTGAGAACAGGAAAGCCAAAGATCAGGATTCCTGGGAATGCAGCATACTGAATCATAATACAGTCTATTATCTGATAGTAATTTTTCATCAGTGCTGTGCTGCCCAGTCCTGGGAAGCACAGATATAAATATGACATCATTTAATTTTCATGCCTGATTTTTTTTTTTTTTTTTTTATTTTTTNTTTTTTTTTAATTTCTTAGCTCATATAATGTGGACGAAATGTAAATGCTTGACCACTGAAAATTAGAATGAAGTAATTTCTTAAGTAGAAAATCAGTGAAGTCTCATTCAGTAGACTCAGAATGAATTTGAACAGGGCTTCTCTGGGCAACCTGTGCCGGTGTCTCAACACCCTCACTGTAAAGAATCTCCTCCTAACATCTAAGCTAAACCTACTCTCTTTCAGTTTGAGGCCATTCCCCCTTGTCCTGTCACTGCAGTTCCTGATGGGGAACCCCTTTCTGATTTCCCTATAGACCCCTTCAGACTCTGGAAGGCTGCTTTGAGGTATCCACACAATCTTCTCTTCTCCAGGCTGAACAATCCCAACTTCCTTAGCCTGTCTTCATAGGGAATGTGCTCTAGTCCCTTTATCAACTATTATTTGTGTTTCTTCAACTCCTTCCTTTGAACACTGTATTGCTGGGTATTCTTTGTCATTTTGCATTATAAATTGGTCTGGGCTTTTTAATGCCTTGAAGGAAGATGGAAGATGTGAAAGAAACGAAAGAACGAAAAGTCAGAAGGCATTGAAATATGTGTCATCATTTGTCCTGAGTATCATTTATTAGTTACTTCTATGAAGAAGTAATTTGATATGAAAGAACAGGCTTGCATTTTCAGGGCGTTTTGGCATCAGAGATTCAGGGTGCATGACAAGAGAACTCCGTAGCTGCTTCCAGCATTCAGCTTAAAATGCATTAGGGAGTACTTTGGTGGGGTTCATTTCAGCCTCAGAAGGGAGGGCAACACAATCATGGCACAGATTATTGCCATTATTTCTGTGCTTCTGCAGGCGACAAAGCATCTGTATGAATTTGTTACTATTAACACAGCTGGAGGTACTGAATGTTTGAAGTAATGCAAGTACAGGCTGGCACAGTGTCACACTCTGATTATAACTCCAGAGAGTTTATCCTTCTCAACTTCTCTCTCACTCTCCTCTTTCCAGGATGCTGTTATCTCCTCTGACCTTCATAGCCTGACCACTGCCATTGATTTTTAGCAAGTGTCATTTGTGTTACAAATTGGTCTGGGCTTGAATCTCTCTGTATTAAGAGGTTTAAATTCACACTTACTGGTGGTGGGAAAAGAGGAAAAAAATTACAGAAAGTGGGAATTTGCTGAGCTGTCAAAACAGAAGTAAGCTTAAAAAGGTTTTATTGCTAATAAAGCCTTTGAGGAAACAAGCATGGAAAAATGAAAAGTGCAGCCCAATGCAATAAAATTGCAGTGTCCTTAAAATTATTATGATAACAGTGCTGTGAAGTCAGGTAGCTCTCAAACAATTCAGTGAATAGCTCTGTGCTCAGAAGTTATTTGGTTGCTCTCATGAATTCTGGATAAATGTGAACCATTTACAAAATTAATCATTATTTAACTTAATGTAAGACACAGACCATGTTCAAACCAAAATAAATCCATGAAATACATTCTTTCTCAAAGTCTTTCCTGGAGATGTGAGCTTCAACATGAATGAAGTGACACTGAAGCACAGACAAAAGACTCAAACTCAGACAGACAAGGCAGGCTGCTCTAACACCAAGGACTTGAAGCATCAGTGCCCAGGACTTTCATTTTAGATTATCAGATGAGTTACTCTTGGGGCACTTCCAGACAAGAGGAATACATACAGCTTCAGTGTCTGAATTTTTTTTTAGGCTTGGTAAACTCAGAAAGAATTTAATGGCAACACTATAAATTCCTTTGGTATTAAAAATGTTCCCAGTAGTCCTTGCCATGGCACTTACCTCCTCTGTGACCTCTAAAGTCTCTGTTTCTTCTCCATAGTATGGATAATTTACATTGTTCTTGTGATGACTGAGGCTTCCTTTGTGTCTAGAAAAAGAGAAGTTGTAGAAGGCTGGATTCAATAGCCTTATCCTGTGTTTGCCCACCTGATGAGAATGGCAGAGTCACATCACGGTGTTGCCGTACCTCCTCCAACAGGCTGTGTCCTACCTGAGGTGGCAGGAGAACTCACTCCATCCATGGGGCAGGGGAGATGACAATGTTCCCCATTTATTCCATCCTCAAGCACATGAGACATCTTTCCTTTGGATTGTGAGGTGTGTGGCTCAGATGTTGGCAGTAGCACCTAAATGAGCCAGGCTTGGTAAATGACCTTTCACATCAGAGAACAATGGTGTTGGGGAGTTAAAAAGTGCCATGAAGCCAATTCCCAGGAGAAGGGAGTCAATGGGAAAGGGGCAGTGAAAAATCTCTGGTGCAACCGTGGAAAAGCTGTCTCTGTTTATTGCGCTACCATCAGCAGCTCTCCCTTAGCTCAGTTACTACTGAACTTTGCACACAAAGAGCTTCACATCAATCTCATACATCAGTAGCTGAATTTCCCATTATGCTGCTTGTTAAAATATTAACTAATCTTAGCAGAAAAAAACCAAACCAACAGAGAAATCCAAAAGAATTAAACTGTGTCCTTAAAATAAAAGTTTTCCTAGTGTCATTTACAGCTTCTCTGTGATGGACAAGTGCTGTGATCACTGTCTCTGACACCGCATCAAGGATAAGCTACTATTTTAAGCTACACATTTTAAACCCTTTCTATTTATATCTGAGGACCACTGAGCCTGGGCCTCCAGGAGGCAGTGCCAGGGACCCTCTCTTCTCCTTTGTGGCAGCACCACACATGGAAGACCCTCAGGTCGACAGCACCTTCTGTTGAGATACATCACATTCTCCCAGGAGAAAAGCTGCTGTCGCAGCAAAACCACGAGTTGTAGCTCCCCTTCAAATCAACAGGAGATAAATGGGATGCTCTTCATACTGACTTTAAGGAGAGTGAGTCACAGAGCAAGGGGCAGGGTGTCACTGCGGATTAAGAGCTGGTTATGAGATAGGAGGGAAAGATTTGTCATGAACTGCTGCTCCTCAGCACGTAGAGAGATTAGTGGTACCCCATCGGCAAATTGTCTCTGTTAGGAAGAACTATGGAGGATTTAGAAAAATTCCAGATGGATTTAAATACATTGGGGGATTAAGGAGTACAATGGTAGATGAAATTCAGCTGGAATAAGTGTGACAGAATAATAGACATTAAGAAAAATAGTACTTTTGGGGGGGAAAAAAAGAGAAAAGGTATTCTTTAAACTCCTCATAGTCTGTGCTCTGAGGCTGTGGAAAATTTGAAGAAAAGCTTTGCTATATCTGTATACATGAATCCTACCCTTGGTATGGTGGCACATATTTTCAGACTTGAAAATTTAAAAGAAAGCATGCAAATCCTGAAGGCAGTGGCCCGTTTTGCCACCAAGCATTTTTAAAACACAAACTAGTGTAATATGTATCACTCAGGTCAAGAGTTCAGGAGGAGATTTTTTTTTAAAAAGAGAGATTTTTTAAAGTGTTAAGCATATCCCTAATCACATTATCTAATTGTTTGTAGAATTATACCATAATCTTATTTATTTTCAAGAGGAATACTCCTGCTGCAGGGTGTAAGGCAAAAGGAACTCACTTCTGCTGTCTGTCTGTTCTTGGCCTATGCTACAGTGCACATGTGGCACATGGAAAGTGCTTGGCTGATATTATTATTAAACACAAGGTTCATGTGTTTTATGAGGTTCATGTAAGGATAACATGGCATCATTCCTGACCTCTGGAGTCAGAGAATGAATCAGTTAGAGTGGTTTTCTCATCTATAATATTTTTATTTATTTGGTCAGGTGTTCCTAGTACTCCTGGGATAGAATATGTGTGTTTCACTACTTTTTGACCGGGCTTTGGGCAAGTGCCTGTATAATGGTGATTTCATAGAGACCCTTTCACTTTTTAAGTTTTCCCTCAGGGAATTGAGGAAATCCTCTTTTTTGAATACTGTTACCAAATAACTCTTTTAATGTCTTTTCATCTTCCTTTCTTGATTATTAGTGGTGTAAACACAACAGTGCCCATGCCAAAAAAAAAAAAAAAAGAAAAAAAAGAAAGAAAATTAAAGAACTAATGTTTTTTGTTTGTCAAAACATTGTTTTTCCCAGCATAGATGGATCCTTAGGTGGTCCTTACAGAGGCAGATCCCAGCTGGCCACTTCTCTTGCCCTCCCTCAGAAATTTTCCAGAATTACCTTGGACTTTATTTCTTAGCACTTACCTTTGGGCAATCCTGTATTTCGTGCTAGGTTTAGAAAAACGGGCAGTAGCATGTCCGAAGTGGTCTAAAATAACCTCCAGTCTTGTGCTGGTGGCTGTTGCTGAGAACTGACTCAGGGTCTGGGGTTAGGATACGCTGCTGGGAATGTGCTTCCTTCAGCATTGCTCTTCTCACTCCTTGATCCCAGCAGCAGGAACGGGAAATTGCTTTCCTGCTCTTTATCCTTTTCTCCTGACTGCTTTTAGCAGGCAAAGCAGTCACAGCTGCTATGCACCAGCCCCTTGCCCATGGAGAGGCAGTGCCCAAGTCCTGGCATTCCAGCTCCTCCGCTTCTCCTTGCCAAGCAGTGCACTGAGAGGGGAGATACGATGGGAAAGAAATCAAGCCTGACACTGGTCCATGAAGGTGGGCGGTTAAAAATGCTGAAGCTACTGTCACCTGTTCCAACAGTCCCCCTCTTCTGGATTTAATATTTTGTATTCATTAGAGCAAGTAATAAGCAAACAGACAGTTCCTAGCACATCTGTAAGTCATTTTACAGAAGCTCTGAAATACCTGCACACACCTCAGAGTCTCATCACTCAGCCTGAGCCCCGTGACAGACATACCTGCTCTTTTCCAGGCATGGAGGGAGGATGGCAGCTTGGCTGGAGCTGGTCAAGCTGCTCCTCCCAGCTTTCCACCAGCAGGGATTTTGCCTGCACCAGTCAATGTCCATACTGCTGCCAAATGGTGTTAGCAGCCAGAGAAAACTAGTCCTCCACATTATTAATCCTAAAAACAGAATCCTTATTTGACTCTCTAATGCATTCCATATGGTATTCCAGACTCATATTTCTGAACTTTGATTTTTCTCTTTTTAGGTTTAGCTTTTTATCTTCAGTACTAAGGAGACTGTGCTGCATATTAAGAAAGTGATACTGTTATAGACTGTTGCTCTGTCAGTGACAGGAAGCTGATTTGATGTCAATCAAAACAAAGATATTACCGAGAAATGGCCAGGTGGAACTTCCTTAAATAATTATTTAAACTATGGAATTAGTCTTTCTTAAAATGCAGTATTTAAAAACACTATAGGGGGAAAAAAAGAATCTCAGTTCTCAGATCAGTACTAAAAAAAATCTTCAGTGTGAAAGAAGTTCCTATTTGTGTCCACTAAGAGAATGACTGTTAAAAAAATCTTAAATATAAACACTTGGAATAAATATAATTGTAGGCAGGACCAAAAAAATTATGTTTTTCAGATCAAAACTCAGATTAGCTCCTAGAGTAAAGCACCACAAGAAACCACGGATCTTTGGTGAATCCATCGAGGCAGGTCTTCTGGTAGACGTTTTTTTTTTTTGCTAACAAATGAATCTGGGGGATAAAGAACCAAATGAGAAAGACTCTTACAATTCTAACTCAACACTTAGGCCTGCAGGGCATAATCTGTGTGTAGCTCCCATTGTTTAATAAAAGTTGATTACTGAAATTAAATTCTTCAACAGATTTCATCCGTTCAGCTTCTGTTTTCAAGAGCTTTGGATATGTGTCTTGTTACTCGTGTGCTTAATATCTTTTCACTTTAAGGCACATTTCTAGGTGTAAAGCTGAAATGTGGTTATTTCAGAATTTAGAGTGAAAGCCAGACTGCCGCATTTAGATACCAAACTGCTGAATCCTGCACTTATTCCCCAAGGATGTCATCCACTTCATTTCACATCATTGAGCTCCTTGAGAGACAGGTGAAGACATACCCACACAGGGAGGTTAGACACCTTCTTTCCTCCACTGATTAGAAGGGACCTTTGAAGACTCCAGAAGACAGCCCAGACTGCCAAGCATCTCCCTGTTTCACTGAGATGTGCCAAACAGCTAGCATATTCAGGGATCCAGTGTGAACAGTGCTGCTCTGCTGACAGGCACCGTGTCTAGGATCTTCTGACTGTCTTCTGCGTATTACTGTGGGGGTTGGAACGTGGAGCAGGAGCTGGAAGAGACCTTACTGAAGTTGGTCTGAGGAGTTTTAACTCCCACATCCTGAAAGAATGCTCTATATACCAGATATGAGAGATAACCCTGTCCATCACCCTCTCGATGGCCCAGTGGATCATCTTCAGGCCTAAAAGCAACAGAGAAAGATAAATAATGCCCAGAAGAGAAGCTGACTCTTAACTTGCAGCACTCGGCAGTAGGGAAGACTGCTGGTCCAAACAGGTTTTGATCATGTGTGCATTTTACATTACTGAATGTTGAAAATGGTTTTAAAGTAAACATTAGTCTAAATAAAATCTCTCCTCCCCAAAAGTTCTAGATGCAGGGTTCAAGCTCTGCTTCATTCTCTGGTTTGGATATGTATTAAATAATGTTCAACCTGAGCTCAAGTGTAGCCAAACTTCTGAACATTCTCCTGGGGAGATGAATGGAGTGGAGATGCCACTGTGCTTGAGTTTGGACAGTAAAAGGGCCTGGTGTGAGTGGCATTAACCTCCCCAGAAAATATACTTATACTGCAGGGAGGACTGTAGTTAAGCATTCAGGCAACTGACAGTCTGCCAAGAAATGCCTTGCAATTTTATTGTAGTGCTCATCACTCTTGAAAATGGGCAAACTGGCCTTCATTGCCTCTGTTCTGATTTAAGCAAATTTTGAGGGGATTGAACCCTACCTTACTTAAGATTTTACTGGGGATGAGACTGACACTTAGGTTTAAAGACTGCAATTCCCAATGTCAGGCCTATTTCTGTACTGTATATTATTCTTCATTTTTGCAGAAAATGATTCAATTGAACTAATCTGACAGGGCTGACTGGATGTCCATTATAGTGCTGCATTACAATTGCTAAACAGAGTATTGGAAGGGCACTAGGTACAGTCTGGTAAAGACAATACATAATTTGAATGACGGCATTAAGGGAGCGTTTCAGAGTTCAGTAAGTGGGTTTCCAAAGGCACGTGGCAATTGGGAGGAGGAGAAGCCAGTGAGAGCAACTTCTTGTGAGACTGACATAACCTCAGTATAACATTGAACCACCCGTTGCTCTCCTTGGGCTGAGAGCAGGCTTGGCAAACACCAGCAATCAAGCCATCTGTACAACTGCGTCGGATTTCTTGCTACCAAAACGGTTCAATTTATGGGATTGTTTTGACAGGCACATTGGGAAATACAGAACATATAGTTTTCATCATTATTTACTTCTGTTTTTCCTCTTGTTCCCTTTGACATTGCCCACTGGCTCATATTAGAGTTTGAGTTCCATTTAGCTCAGCATGCAGAGCTGGCCATGCTTCCAGTGTCGCTCCCCACAGAACTCCTCCTGTGCCTTCATTTACATCTTTCCTTTTTGTTCTTTAACCAGAAGGGGAAACTTTGAGCCCTGAATGCATAAATCATTAGGTCCAGGTCAAAAATAGGCCATTATTCAAAATGTTTGTTCTCACTCATCAGATTTGTAGTTTATCCTGGGAATTTATTGAAAACGTGGAATCCATTTGTAACATTGTTCAGATGATTGTAGCATGAAGCTGAACTGGTCTTGAGATCAGCATGCAGTATTCAGCCCTGCTCTTCTGTTGAAGTGGTCTAACTTGCCATTTGTGAAGTAACTCTGTAGAGTTACTTCAAGAGTCCGTAGACTCTTGCCTCATATTTTTTTTGCCCACAGTAGGCTTTTAGCAAGACTCCTAACTCACCAGTGAGGCAGAAGTTAACTTCACTTGGACCAGGGTGCTCCAAACATACTCTAAAATCAGCAAGATGTGCTCAAAAGTCAGAGCCCCTCTGCTGAGAAAGTTTGGAACAAAATTTTTGGTAGGGAAATGAGCAAAGTGTTTAAGTTAATTTTCAGGTTGCACAGTATTTGCTACTACAGCATCTCCTCCGTATTTGGTAGGAAGTGATATATAGAGCTAATAGTGCTGCTCTTTCTATTCTTAGATCCCAAATAGATGCAAGTCAAATAATAACAGTCTTTTATATAACAATTCCAGGCACCTGACCAGGAAAGTTGGTGTAATTGCCTTCATTTTATGGACAGCGGAATTGAGGGTCAGGAAAATGTCTTGACCAGGGTAACTTCATAGACCTCTCCCCGATGACAACATATTCTGTTCCTCATTAATAATTTGTTACGCTACAGATATTCTCTCACTTATGTATGAAACCACTGAAGACAAGGGGATTGAATAGATGGATTTAAAAAAAAAATGTCTAGCATTACTATGCATTTTGTAGCAGGACCTACAGAGAAATTCACGTAATGGGTTTGTTCTGAGTTGTGCCAACTTTCTGGGAGCAGATTTTAGAAATTACTTCTCATCACTGCATTTTTCTTATAAATTGAAAAGTTAAATCTTAATAGTCAGTAGCAGAGGAAGATTATCATTCAGCGTTCTATTATTTAAATTGCCTCTGTAAGTGGATTGTTCCTTAAAATATTTCTCTTTTCAGCATCTTCACTGGGAGGGGCCTAGACACTGGAAGATACAAAATCTTATTTTCACCAGACAATCTAATTTTCGTGTATCCAATGTCCAGTACACTCTGTGGAAACACTTTGACAATTACATAAAGTTGGGCTGCCAAATCCACTCCTGAGCATTTAAATAGATTGCACTAATTTTCAGAAGTGCTCAGCAGCTCACATTAAAGTTAAGAGATATTTATTCCTGTGTTTTCTTTTCAGATTAGTCTCTAAATAAAACAACTTTATAGCCTAGATCCTGCCTTTTTTTATTTTGTTGCTTTTTTTTTTTTTATTTTCGGTTTTTTTGTGTTAGGCTAAACTCCTGATGAAGTTACAGGGAGCTGATTGGCTCAGGATTATATTGGGTCAACCAAGTAGACCTGATTGGATGATTTATTTTTGACATGTTTAAACTGGATACAGAAGTTTTCATGGCTATGTCATGATGTTAAATCATGACATCAGAGTCTTGCACTGACAGGGAGTCATTTCATCTGAAGGGATAATGTAGTGCTGCCATATAATATTGGCTATTTTTAGCAGAGCTATAAGCCATATTACCCAGGAGGTATAGTAACGCAAGAGCCATGTTCTGAAAAGTCAGATCAAACAAAAGCAGTAGTGAAATATTTTGCAGATGACACTCTGAAAGACTTTAAAACTATACCTATCTTTATAAACCCCAAAGGAAATATTTATATTTCATTCTCCATTTATTTACTCATTGTCATTAGTGTGTCAAAGTATATATTCTAGCAATAATAGGAGCTAGAGATTGGTACCTGAGTGAGGTAGAGTTCTGCTACTGGTTCAGTAGGGTCTGAATCTGCCAACTAAAAGAATAACAATTAGGGTAGCAGTCACAGATAAAGATGGCATTAGAAGATAAAGCAGTGGAAGGAAGTTCATTATACATGAATTTTATATACTTCTGTTTCTCTTTTCATCTTCCAAGAGAACTGGAGATGGAAACCTAAAAAGGACCTCAAAAGAATTATTTTAAACAGTAAGATGTATCACATTTTCTTTTAGCTGCTATTATTACAGTTACCTTGAAAAAAGGTGCAAAAGAAAAATCTACACCAAACGGAATGAGAGCAAAGGTAGGAAACCCAGAGTAAGCACTATCTCAAAATCTCAGCTGGCAACATCTGTAGCATCTGCAAAAAAGTGCTCTGCTGTCCAACAGTTGATTCTCACTAAGGCCAAAATCTAGACCAAAGGTGATCAGAAACCTTCAAGGCAATCAAAAAAAGTAGTGGTAAAATCAAATAATAGAATCATCAAATAATAGAATCATAGAATATCCTGAGTGGGAAGGGACCCATAAAGATCACTGAAGTCCAACTCCTGCACCTAAACAGGACACCCCAAAAATCCCACCATGTGCCCTGGAGTATTGTCCAAACACTTCTTGAACTCTGCCAAGACTGCTGTGACCACTGGCCCAGGGAGCCTGTTCCAGTGCCCAACAAGCAGGGCTGTTAAAGGCACTGAAGAAAGCATTAGTTTTCCTGGACGCAGAAATGGTTAGCCAGCCTCAAGAGAACTTGGAAAACATAAATAGCATCCATGGGAGGGCCTTCTGCTGCCTTTGTTTTTCCAGCTCATGCTTTGTATCTCTGAGGCCGATGCAAATTTGTGATTTCTCTTTTAAGGATTCACTGTTCATGGTGTACTGCAATGCCTTATCACAGACTCCTGGAAGAAAATGTATGAGTTGGACTTGAGTTGGCCCTGGATGCGAGGGGCCACAGCCCAGGGAGTCTGTGCTGTGCTGTGCTGTGCTGTGCTGTGCTGTGCTGCTTGGAGTGCCAGCAAGGCCCAGCACCAGAGGAGTTCCCAGTTCCCCCACTGGGAACTGAAATGACCATCTTGACAGTTCAGATGAAGCTGTGTGAACTCTACCCAGAACTTTTCTCCAAGTCTTTGGCCTTGATAAAATAGTTCAGTTGTCAGGATTGTCTAAAGAGTCTTTTTTCTATTGTTACAATTTCTGTCTGGAGTATCTCACTGTTTGTTCCTTATCCGAACAATTATTTTGTAAGTATTGTCTTTCTTTCTTGGTTTATGTAACACTTCCCGTTGAATTAATTCCATAGTTGTTGAACCCTCATAATCAATAGAGGAAACATATTTCTAAGAAAAACCCCACACTCTAATACAGAAACTGAATCAAGCAGGCTGAAAACTAAGATGAGTACGTGAAAGATCACAAATATCATCTGTTCTACAAGTATTGAGTACTTGCACTGAGGATGTGTGGGAGGGCCATGGGCAGGAGAATAGTTGATGTTTGAAAGATTTTCTTCTGCCTTCTCCTTGTAAAAGCCTGAAATCAGATGGGTGATGTGGGTGAATGGTGCTGTTGCAAGGTAGGTTAGTTTGCTTAGCACTGTGCTGGTGGAAATGGTGTGATTCTCTCAATGTAAACAAAGGTAAAGGCAATCACCCTAAAAACTATGCAACACTGAGCAAAATAAAACACTGAACAAAAGCAAAGCATTAATTGAGTGTGGAGAATCATGGCCTGGCATTTTTAGAGAAAGATTTTGAATATTATCCTCTCCTACAACACACCTGTCATAGAACTGTAATAAACAGTACTAGATTGTATCAGTGTTGAGAAGTTGGAAAAATTGCATTGGAAAATATTGTGATTATAATCATTCTTAATGAGAATCCTTCAATATGACTGTGGGATCAGTAGTAGTACTGGAACCAAACTGCAGCTTTCCTGTGCTATTACAAATGACAATTTCTTAGCCTATCAAACTGCACCTGAGTTTGTGAACCTTTGTGTGTGAGTTTGATATTGTGCCAGAGTTACTAAGAGTACTCTTGGATGCTCAGGCTTGCAAAAGAATGGTCTTCCTGCACCATTTTCTCTCCCATTTTCCCTCCTGCATTATTGCTGGTTGGTAGCATTCAAATGCTCTGGTTACATCCCCCATTTACTGCTGCTGCATTGGCTTGTTCCAGCATATCTTGTTTTTGAAGCTGGGGAATGCTTTTTCAGGGGAGGAGGGAGGGGTAAGCTGGGAGTAGGAGGTTGAGCTTTACAAGTGAGGCTCCCTTGGTGAAAAAACAGCACCAATGTACACAGCAGCCTTTGCCTGTATCAGACTTGCTATTACAGTAAAAGCCCACTTGCTGACACCAATCATTTCCGTAAAATTTAAGCCAACATCTTTGGGAGTAAGGATTTAATTAACACATAAACCCCAGAGTAACTATGACAATCTGCTTTCATAGTGATGGGAATAATCACGTTTCTATCCACTGTCAGTCCTTGAAATATAAGGGTTTTATGAATAATCTATAGTACAATTTTTTCCCTTACACAATCAGTCAGATTCTTTTGTTACTTTCACACAAGAATATTTCTGTCTTAGACATCTAGAAAAACTCTATATTTATCTGGTGCCTTGAGGGGCTACCTCTGGTTGTGTGACAGGAGGTCTCTTGAGTATTTTGGGCTAGTAGCATGAAGGGAGGCTGAGCAATTCTATCCTAACCAAGATCCACATGAGATATCCCATTATTTAAACAGAGGAGCCCTTAGGGCAGTGCATGCAGAACCCAGTGCAAAAAAAAAAAAAAAAACCAAAACCAAAACCCCAGCCCCCCAGGGTTCATTGCAGACAATCAATAAAATGGTGGCAATGATTACCATGATGCAAAATTAGATTTAAAAACTTTAACTGTGAGGCAGAAACAATGACCTTTGAAAAAAGCTTTGAAAAAAGATTTTTCCCCCCCCTCAGTTCAGTTGAAAAGATTGTGTCTAATACTACATACTTTTGTTGACACCTTCTTTTCCTACTTATTAGAAATCCTTGAAGGGAAAAATGCAGAACCGTTTTCCCCCTGGGTTAATCTCAGCAAAGTTGTTTCTGCTTTACTGTTGCCTAAGTTGGATAAGCTTGTACGGTATAATTTTATGGTCTTTGGGGCTTTAAAAATGTTGGAAACAAATCCATGATCATAATTTAGACAGAGAATGCTGTCTCTGTCGTTTTCACTGGACACTGTTGTATCGTTTCCACGGTACTGAACAACAACTAAGCAAGGTGTGATCTCTGTATTAGGGATGGAATGTTCTTAATACATCTTTAAAACTGTATCAACTCTAATAACCTGAAATTTTTGCAAATACAGATTTTGCATCTAGATAAGTGCTTTTGAAAATAATAGCAGTCTTCTTGTGTTAGGCTTGATTGCAACCTGTTTTCTAAATTAAAAAATGTAAATGTGGCATTGACAAAGGTTTAAAAGATTTAAAGGGGGTTCAGTCAGCACTGTATGCACACACCAAGCTAAATCCTATGTATTGAATCAGTGTCCTCTGGACTGTGTGCCTTGCTCCATTGTTTACTTTCAAATCCATAATAATTTTGTATCTTTTCACTGGTCAAAGATTCATTTTAAAATCTAATGAATTTAAAAATATGCTTTTCACTTGTCCATTTGATACAGAGCCTGCAATTTGACTTTCATTGTTTGTTTCCCTCCTTGTCTCGTCAATCCTTTTCTTTCTTTCTGTCCTTTTACTTTATTACATTTTTTATTGAGGACTGAGATGAACTGGTTGCTGCATCATGGGCCCATTACACTTCCTAACAATTCCATTTGCACCTTATTGTTTGTCTTATTGCTGGAAAATTCAGGTGATTCATCATGCCTGAAGAAGCACCTGATCCCAATTCCCTTGATATCATGATCACTATGTGACAGGAATACAGTTAGTGGTGGCTTTCAGACTCAAAGAGGCCAAAGTGATAACTCTTTTGGGACCTTTAGCCTCTCAAGTATTGATGAGTTCCATTTTTTTAATGCTCTGTTTTCTTGCTCCCTTTCAACAGCCCCCTGAGTGTGGAAAAGGGCTTGGAGTTAATAAAGGAAGTGGCAGATCTCCTGAAGCTGCAGATGAGTGTCTTCGATGATGTCAAGTATGTACATGGGATTTTCCCCTTTTTTGTTTTATTGGGTGTCTCATTGGTTTTGAATAGTTTGTCTTTCAAGGAAATATCTGCTCTTTAATGTCAAAATTAAGGAGAGTGGGCAAGAGGCAACAGAGAACATTGTGATTATCTTTGGAAAATTCCCTACACACAGGAACAAATTGTTTTGAGAAAATGATAAAGAATTAAATTTTGTTCCTGCTTCCATAGGGAAAAATAATTGTTCCAAGTGCTATAAAAATATTACCAACCTTATTTTACAGTTTATGGGTAAGGAAAGTCTTCTGAAGGGTCATTATACCCAGAATTGCTGGGGGAAAAATGACATCAGAGATGGATAGGCGCTTGGGTGCCTGGCTTTGAGTCTGGCACATGGCACACTAGGTCATGCTTCTTGGTCAGCTACTTATTTAACAAGTCACAGGGAGTTCAGCTGTGCTGAGCACTGGTTTTCCTCCTGTGATTCATACTGATGAATGCTCTGCATGTTAATCTCATGAACTAGGAGGTTATGAGCTGCCATGTCCAGTAAAGAGTTTTAGATTGAGGATTTTCTGAAGGCATTTTGGAAGAAACATTTACTTCACAAAAGCATCCTCTCGTTAAAAAACAGACCTAGTTTGATATAGAAGTAGTTGCAAAGAAGGGTCAGCTGTGGGAAGGTTTTGACAGCTTGCTGGAAAGAAGTCACATCTTGGGCACACGGAAAATAAGTGATGTCTGGGTAGCATCCAGCTCCTGCCTGTGTTTCAGAAGGTTTGGGGCTGCTTGTCGTGGCCTGTGTGTTAGGTTGCTGAAGTGCAGCATCTCTCTCAGCCTCACCTGTGCTGCCATCAGCTACTGTTTAATCTTCATTTACAGAATGGAATTCATTGTTTAATACTCTGTCTTAAATCATAGTCTGATGATGTTTCATCTTTAGTGGAAGTGTTTATCCGTGACTGAAAGAACCCAAAACATTCTACCCCTTCTATTCCTGTATATGTATAGAGAAATGGACTACTGGTGAGAAAATCTTTTCAGAAACCTGAAAAATACCAGGCATATTGGCTTTAGCTATTGAGAAGGAAAATATTCTCATACTTTTTTTGTTTTCATTAATATCTTTTGGTTGTATTTCGTGAAATACATTTTTAATGAACATAGAGTTTTTAAATTGAAAAAACCCCCTGATACTCTGTTATCTTTCTTGTAAAGAGAATTTGCATCCTTGGCTTTGAACGCTAGCAGATGAAGTCTACTGCACATTTAAAGGAGAAATCCTATGGAACAATTTCTCTACTGGAATTAGTGGGTTCCGCTTCATTAACTTCATTCATTTACAGTACAAGAGCACTTTCACCTACCTTTCTAATTGTTAGTATAAAGCCTTTTGGTTATTTTTTATCATTTGATAAAACACAACTACATTGCCAACAACATTGGTAGGCTGTAGATTCATTCTCTAATGAAAAATATCCCTCCAGTGCTCTAGTCATCTATGATGGACCTTTCTTTTCATGTGCAGAATTAGCTGGTTGTTTTGCATCTATTAATATGCAGTCCCATCGTTGTATGAAAATACTTGTATGGTCAGTACTTTAAAAAGTTTTTTATGAATTACAGTAACTCCAAACAAGACTGAGCATTCTTTCTATCCATACAATGCTTTTATCAGTCTTTGCCTTTTAAAAATAGCTATAAATCTATGCAAGGTTATCCTAAATCTCAAATTAGTGAAGAATTCATCCATAATAAATTTTCGTTGTTCAAGAGAATGAGATGCTTTGACTCAAGTTACGCCCATGAAATACTACAGGAATGTGGAGCTGACCGGCAGATAAAGCAGTGGTAGTAGTTTGAGAGAAAGGCCTTGCCAAGAAAAGAGTTAACACTTTTTGGATTTATTGTTTTCATGCCATTGCACCACTATCAGTGGGAAACTATGAGTTTGAGTACTCTGGTTAGCTTCTCAGTGTCCTCATGGAGAGAGGTTTCTGGAAAAACCTGATGCCATGTCATAGCCACCTCTGACATATCCAAGTTTGAGAATATGTCTCAAGGAAATACGCTTTTTACTTGGGCTAAGGCATCACGGGTGATTTATATTATTTTATTTCACTGGCAACGAAAAGTATTATTTTTCTTAAAGATCCAGTTTTTGTAAAATTGGGGAAGTTATGTAGAAAAAAACTATCAGTAAGCCTGGAGAAAGATGGTTTATAAAAGGGGTGGGAATCTGTCATACTAGCCTGCTTTAACTCTGACCTGAGTATTTGCTTGGTCTAAAATTCTCAATTCTCTCTTTTCCCTCCAAGAATTCCAAATAGTTAGAAAGTAACAGTGTAGATTTGGATTTTTTAGATGATTGCAAAGCTTTCAGAGTAATGACTGTTAATGAGAATCATAGGGTTAATTTGAGAGCATAGACAAAGTAATCACATCAAATAGGAATAGTGTAAGAACTAAGGAGGAAGGGCGATTGGTGAGTTCTTTAAAAGTTCTTTAAATTCTCAGTTAAGTATTGTCTTTTCCTCTGGAAAAAAGAAGTGTAAAGGGACTGCTTCACTAATAAATTACTGCCTTTATTTCGTTTTGTTTGCGAAAATTTTTCACACTTCCCTATATTTTTACTTTTTCCCTGTGCTTTGGAGTTGCGTAAGTGAACAATTGCTTTTGCCATGGATTCCTACCTGCTGCCCTGTGTTAGCTCTTGACTAGCTGGTGCATGGTAGTAATGAGCTTATTTTACCTTCTGACTTTCACAATCCAGCCAGCTTTAACCCATGGGCTTCAGTTCACGGGGTATCCCCAGGCTTGGCTCCCAGAGCATTCAGTCCATTTCTACAGCTGATTTGTTGTCAAGTTTGCATTGACATAAACTTTGCTCGCCCTGTGAAGCAGATGAGTGGGAATAGATTTAAAGAATTCATAATTAGAAATATTTCAATGTTGAAAAAAGATCCAACATTTTAGTTGTCACTTTTTGATACAGCCTGAATCTTTATGGGAGTAATAGTTATGCTTAATATGTTTTGTTAATGGTTATGTAGCTGTCAAATAAATTCCATTATTTCTTATTACATCATTAGAGACCATTAAAAGGATATTAGCATGCTGATGTAATTATGCAAACAGACGTAAAATGACTATAGTTATGATTTTATAATCTAATTATGGGTGTCCACTGCCCCTGGTGATTGATTGTTGGACTGGTATCAGGGATTGAAGTTAGATGGGTACTAACGTTAGGAGGGTTTGTGTATATATATATTTTTAAATATGACTTTGCAATGTGCAACATTGGCCTTGTTCATGTAATTGCAGTTATTCACAATATGAGACTTTATCAAGAAACATCCAAATACAATAAAAATACCAAAATCTCTAAGCTTAACTTTGAAGGCAGTGGAAAGGACACAGAACTAATAGTCAAAGCTATTGATTACAGCATAGATAATTTATTTGGTTTCTCATGAGAATACAAATAATTTCTAAATTTTTATTTTATGTTCTCATATTTGGGATATTTACTGACAAGATTGCTAAGGGGGAGTTTCAGCTCTGACCTTAGTTGAATACCTTTGTATGGAAAGAAAACCGATTATTTTGATTTCATAGTCTTTCAGACCTCATATCCTACCATTCTTAGCCTCCAGTTAAGAGTGAGATTTTCAGTTGAATATTACATTCTCTCTAGACTGATATGATTTTCCCAATTGCCATTGAAGATCTTTCGCTTTAGGTGTCTCTTTTTTCCCCATTTTGTTCTGCTTTACCTTCCTCCACCCATTTATCTTAGTGGCAGTTTTCTCCCTTTTGTCATCTAATATACCTAAACTTAGTACTCAAAGAACTGAACTTCCAGGGGATGTGCTAACTTGACCAACGTTTCCATTTTCATGTATAATTTTTCAGTGAAAACCCTGTAACGGAGCACTCTGCATTCATTCCATAAAATTGCATTAATCTCAATCTGCTGCTGTTGTTTTGAAGTGTAACAATTCACTACATAAGCATATAATCTATATATATAATGTTGAAAGTGAACAGGACACTTAGGCTAAATTTCAAATGTTAATATAAATAGATTTTTTTTTTTTAAATTGAAAAGGCTGATTCTGGTTATCTAATATAATGTCCTGGATTGCAAAACCATGACATTTACCAGTATTCCCCTATCATGAATGGTTAGTTGGATCTGTATTGTACATGCAAAGCTAAGCTAAAGCACCAGATCACTCATCTTTCGGAGCCTAAAGCTCCAGCACCCAGGATTCAGCTTGGTTTTTCAGCTTTCACCTCGCAGTGCTCCCTACCCACACTGTGACTGCAGGTGAATTCAGTGTTTACTTGAATAGTTTATTATATGAAAACTGAAAAATTCAGCTTAACTGAAGAGATACAAGGAAACCGTATGAAGACTTCAGCTGAAAGACACCTTTCAAGGTTTGCAGAAGACACAGCAATATGATTTGACATTTTGAAAAGTAAATACTATAAATTCAAAGTAATGACTAGTTTCAAAATTTAACTACATTTGGCTTATAAGGAAAATGCTTTTATTTTTGTGATAAGAATAAACCAAAAATTGACTTTGGACTGAACTCAAGCCATT
This sequence comes from Dasyornis broadbenti, assembly GCA_013397935.1. Classification (NCBI taxonomy): domain Eukaryota; kingdom Metazoa; phylum Chordata; class Aves; order Passeriformes; family Dasyornithidae; genus Dasyornis; species Dasyornis broadbenti. The sequence continues at coordinate 73,842 of VZRN01003464.1, read as the reverse complement.
TTTTTTGTTTTGTTCTGTTCAGGTGACCAATCTTTTGAATAACACTAATTATGCTAGATTCCTGAAATAATGAATCACATCTATATATTCTTCTACATCCATCTGTTTTATTTCATAAGCAGAAAACAAATCCTCGGTTAATGAGTAGCTCTTCAGTGGTTTATTTTCATTGTTCAGTGTGTGACGTCAGGTTTTATTTAGTGCACTTTATTAAAATTCTGCTTTGAGGACAGAAACTCCATTTCCTTCTGTTTTGATTTGGGTTTTTTCCCCTATGGTGCCCTTCACTACACTGTCAAAATGCTGGGCAAACATGAATTGATATATTTAACTCATGTGAGATATGGGGTTTAATTAGGACCATCCAGAGCTGGAGTTATGCATAGAAAGATTAGTGTCAAAGCATTTACTCCTACAAGGTGTCCAGTGTGATGGCTCATGGCATAGCTTACTCAGCCTCTTCTGAAAAGAGCTTCACTGACTGAGACAGAGATCCCATTGGCTTCAACCTCCTGAGCACTCAATTCCCTGAGCATTCAGCAGCCCCAGAAGTCAGCTCTCCATTTAGATAGTGCTAGCTGGCCTATAAAATAAATGAATGAGTTCCTGAAATTACTTGTCCTCAAATGGATTGAGTCTGAGTCTGAATCTGAGTCTGAATCTAAAGTGGATGATACCAGCAGAATTTAAAGTAACAGTAGGACCTTTAAATCTTCATTATTCTATGTCTTCTTTGCAACATACTTCCTGAAGTCTGATAAAATTGAAATTAAGGCCCCTGAAAATACTGGTTTCCTTTACCACTTGACCACCATTCCTCTTTGGATTTCAAGGATCCTACTGAAAAAAACCCCTATTTTTAAAAGAAAGGCTGCATTTTGGTATTTGAAGTCAAGATTGATTTTTTCCTATTATACAGTAGTATGTCCTTAGTGTTAATTATGGTTTTTAAATAGTTTTGTGTAAACAGTCATTTTAACAAATGAACTTGGAAGGCTTACCATGAGGACAGTTACAAGCATATTCTTTTCATACTTCAAATCTCTGTTTCCAAGTACTGGAGTTAGAGAGATTTTGCGCCTTGTTTTCAAAGAACAGAACTTACAGAACCAAACATTACCTGTCGTTATCCCTGTTCTTAGGAAGAGCTGAAACGGTTGGGCTGGAATAAATACAATTTGAAAAGTCAGCCAACCATCCCAGTGAAAAGAACTTGAACTGAGGAAGATACCTGAAAATCAAACCAAGTGGTGAAAGTTTGGAGAAGCTTAAAACATGTTCAGATTTTAAGTGCTGGGCAGGCAGACCGGTGAATAGAGCTCCCAGCCTCACCTATGATAAACGTGTGCATTGGCTGTAGTGTCCTAATCATGCGCTATAGGTTTTGTTCATTGTTTGTCACGTTATTTTTGTAACACCTGAAAAATTCAATCAACCAGTTAATCATATTCAGTCATCCAGAACCTAAACACTGGAACAGTACTTGGTATTTTCACTCCATCATGCTGATGGATTATGACATGTGGTGTATGTATGCTCTAAATGTGAACAACTCAGGAAATTATTGAGAGGCAGGATGGTGTGCGGGAGGATTATTTAACCACCAAGCAGTGGTGGCACAGGTAGCACACGGCCTTGTTAGGTTTGTATTTGCAAAGTTCCCTCTTACTGTGCAGACTCTCCATGATTTCATTCTCCTTGATCTGGTGTGATTAGTCTTTTCTTGTGTTGTATGTTCAACACCTGTGGATTAATAGTCTTGCAGAGTTTTCTTTCCAGGTTGGCAGATTCTGGATTCTGCCATCTATGTCATTTAGATTTTCTGAGAGGAATGTTCTAGAGCTCATCCTGCTCTCCTTAATATGCTCTAATATAAACTAGAAATAGATATAATTTTTATTTCCATCCCATTTATCATCCAGAAATTAAGCAAGATTTTTGTTTCAATTTGAACTGTACTATGCTTAGTCTCAATGAAAAGATACACCTTTCAAGAAAGTTGAGCAGTGTCATCTGCTCTCTGATTTTAAATAGCAAACCAACAGACTATGGTTATTTGACATAATCTTGTTTAAAGTGTTATAAAAGCATAACTCAAAAATAATGGAACCCCTTTTATTCAAACTTCACTTCTCCTACAGATTTAATGAGTCTGGGAAACAAATTATCTGAAAAATGTATTGCTGTAACTCATTGCATGCAGGCATTTATAAGAAATTACATTCTGTTTTCTGGTACATATTGTCTTATTTGACAACTAATTTATAATATAAAGATACATAAATTTTTATTGGAATGATGATAAGGAAAAAAAATAAGGTGAAAATTTCAACTATGCATTTCCTTACTTAAAAATGAGTGATTTCACAACCTTAGCATTACATTAGTCTTGTGGCTTTTCCCCCTGAGGTACAATACATTTTGTGTTCTTTTGTTAAATGAATGTGCATATAACCAAGATAATTTTGCTTTCTCCACTGTAACCTTCCTGCTAGAAGAATATAAAAATCATTAAAATAATAGGAAGGGTTTTGGCCTGCAGCATTTTATGAATTCTAGGTGACAAAACAGAAAGACCATAAAAATCTAAGGAGATTCGTACAAGTAATATGTATGGTGCTTGGCTCTCCATTACAACATTTCATCTTATTAAAACAGAGGATTTGCACCTCTGTAATCAAAAGCAGAATGAATCCAGTATTATTGACATATTTCCATGAACTCATAGCTCCCTGCTCAAGAGAAGGTTTTTACAGAGAAGTGAACTTCTGAAGTTTATCTGTCTTCTTTTAACTTCATTTTTCTCTACTACTCATCTCTCTGTGTGACTGAGAATGCCATCATATTCCTTTTTAAATAAAATCATAGTTCATAAAGTTATAGGGTAGGAAGGATATACTCCTTTCTTTCAAGTAAGTCATTGAGTGTGTGCCATTGCATTTAATTTATGTAACATTTCACATATTATTAAGAGGTAATAATTTCCATTCTACAGATGGGTAGATTGAAACCCAAGGCAGTTTGCTTCATTTTCCCTAAAATGGTACAGAACTTGGTGACAGATGCGAGAATAGAAAGAGAGAACTGTAATTCTCACTCTTGAACTAAAGCTTCATCCACAAATAGAATTACTAATATTAGAAATGAAAAGAGATTATCATGTAGGGATTTGTTTAAGAGAATAACCCCTTAGAAGAAATACAACAATTATTTTTTTCTGTGTCATTCTTGATCCTCCTGCCCTTGGCTACCTGATTCTCCTAGAAGTACAAACACACATTTTTTTTCTTTCTGTGACCTGAATGGTTGGATTTCATGAGCATTACAGACCTGCTGACCCAACTGAAGAAGATAAATAATTCTTTTGCATTTCTTTTGCGCTCTAGCCAGTAAATAATGCATAAACAGGTCAGTAAGTTGCATTATGACCTGCCTGTGGATGGGTTTGTATTCCTTAAGAGCCACAGACAGTCAGAGCAAAAACACATCTGTAGGTGCAACTGAAAAAGCCCAATAAATTCCACTTGCAGCGCCTCCTTTGCTAAGGAAATATCTCTACCTCACAGCTGGCAGGGGAACATCAAGAACAAATCTTCTCGCTGGTCTTCTCAGAGCTAAAGGAGAAGCCAACAGGTCCTTGAGAGGGCAAGCAGGAGAATTCTGGTTGTAGCCCTCAGAATTTGGTGACCTTTCGGACTGAGATGGTAGCAAAGTTTGGGGGTTTTTTGTCTCTGGTTGTGCTGCCTAATACTGATACAAGAAATTTGTGTCCTACATGGATCCCATCAAAGTTCTGACTGTCATCCCAGCAGACAGATCTTGCTTGTGCTTTCAACCAACTCCATCAACAACACAGGTGTGCAGAGGGTGAGTAGGGCTGAAGACAGTAAAATGCATTGAAGGCTTACTGGGTAAAAATTAAAAATGTCTGCTGTTTGTAGATGTAAAGGTATAAAGAATGAGAAACAAAATATAAACAGAAGACTTTCTTTTTTTTTTAATGACAAATTTTATCCTTTAGCTTAATCCTTGGGGAGTGAAAGAAAAATCACTGTACATTTAAGAAGCTTTTTGAGACCATTTTCCCACCCTCGCAGGGTCCAAACACTTTTTTACTGTAAGAAATTATAGCATTTGTATGGTTTGTTCTTTTAAATACTGTAATTAAGAACCTTATTTGCATGGCAGGCAAAGCTGGCAACTTTCATGTACCCAGTGTGGTGAAAATGTCAAGTTTCATGGCTTGTGACAGATTAATAGAAAAATTATTTTAAAACTCCACAAATTATTCGTAGATATTGAGTAATCATCAAAAGTTGCCTTTTGAGAAGAATAAAAATAGGATAAACTGAGTGTAGCATCAATCTCCAAATTAAGCGTTGTCTCTTTTTTAAATCATTTAAATTGTAGGCTTAGCAAAATAATCTTCACCTCAGATGAAGCAAGTTGTAAAATCTTTAAAATGCTCTTTCATCATCTTTTGCAATGTAAATTAGGATCAGTGTACTTAGCACAATTTTGATGCATATAGATTAAATGATTAATATAAAATTAATGATTAATGCAAAATAATTAAAATTCCATCTTTTGGTATAGGTATCAGAGACCAAGCAGACATGGACTGCTGTTATTGGAAAGCACCCCTTCCTGGACCAGTCATCGAAACTATTCTGATGGCAGTAGTGTGTCAGGCAGAATGCATGTCATTATTTGAACTCGTTGTCGTGGCCTCTTCTCTGCCCCTGAAGTGCTGCTCTGTGCAGTCACTCCTCAGCGCTTATCATTTCAGGGGCAGAGAAGAGGCCACCACAAGGTGTCCAAGGACTTACCTGATTGATGAAGGCTGTAGCTTGCACAAGTAAACCTGAGCTGCAACCATCAAGTCCAGACCTAAGTTTTGTTTCCATGTAGTTACATTTGCAAGATGTGATTGCTCTGAAAATGTCAGTCTTTCTAATCTTTGTGCTCTACCTGTTATACATCCCAGCTGCCTGGTGAAAATGCCTCCAATGAAATTCACGTGGTGATAGGAAATCAACTCCTACCTGGTGAGCACTGCAATTAGTGTCTTCCCCTTTGAAGGGATTTTGCTTCTCCACCTTTAGCACCAGGCTATTGTCAGACACCAGGTGTAATGGCAGTGCAACAAGTCTTTAATTTCTCTCTCCATGCTGTGTTTAGTGCAGGAGCACTCCTTTAGAAAATGGTGCAAACAGTTCATGCCTAGTGGATATGAAGGATATAGATATGAATAGATAACGTATTATTTGCTGTATTGCAGAACGTTCTGGAACACTGTGCGTCATTCTGCGCTTTAAGGTGCGTGTTGAGAGCTTCTTGAGAAGGGCTCAAAAAGCTCAATTTGCTAAAACAGAGAAAGATTTTTTTAATTGATCACTGGCTGTGCGTACATACCTGTCAATAGGAATGTGAGAATACATACAGCTCCACATTGATATTTCTGCAGTCCAGGTGCAAAGTGAAGCAAATCTTTGAACAGTAAAGATATTAAAGAGTGAGAGATGTGTGCCTTTTTAGTATTAAGTCTGAGTGATGATCAATAATTCTCTACTCAACAGTTCAGGGTTGTTATTTTGTAGCACATCAGCACAGCACATCCTTTGCAAGCTTTCCTGAATCTTTGAAGCTTAGTCAGGTACCTGCTCATGTAATGTAAATACAGTATGATGCAATGCTTCACAAAATAAATTCTGGTCAACAGTTCTGGTCAAAAATGTTGGTGAAACCTGTAATCAAGTGGTCAACCTATTTACACCTACTCTGAGTATCAGAAGGAGAACAAAATAGCCAGTGTACACTTCTTAATCCATTCATGTATTGTGTGTCAATGTCCAGCTGCAATTTTCTGCCTTTGCTTTTCTCTGTAAATCACGTTGTAGAAACATACTGTAGTACAAAAATGCTCCTGCTAATTATGTGCTTTTCCTCATTAATTTGATTTGACATAAGTATGTTTATATAGCTCTGAATATAATATATAAAACATTTACAGCAGCATGAGCATCTTAATTTTTCCAAAATTGAGAAGGTGAAAAGGAGGCTTCAGTGCAATATAAACAATGGACATAAGCTTCAAATTCCTAAACACAGAAAGCACAGAAATGTGTACACATTGCAAGTCATTAGTTCAAGCCCACCAAACGTTTCCTGAGACAATTACCTTCGCTGCTATAAAATTTGCTTTGCGCAGTCCTCTGGAGCGTTACTAATTGCTTTTCTTAACCTCCAGAGATTAAAGGATTTTGAAATGAACATATAGACAAGTAGTGACTTTAATTTCAAATCTAAGCTTTATTAAGGCAAGCTCTGTTTTATAAAATAGGGTCATTAAGAGAATGTTTCATGTTGGAAATAGCCAATCCTAATCTCCTCATCTTCCTCCAGCCTTGAGAAATTGCACTCTGCTTGTATCTTAAAAATGAGATGCCACCTCAAATCATTTCCATCTGGCATCAGCTCTGTGTCTCCTCTTCATGAGTACACAGACCCATGTTGGCACTTGTTTCTCAAATCCTTTTCCACTAGGGGGTATGATAGACTGTGACTGCATCTCACAGGGAACCTGCGGTGTGATGCTGTAATACTGAACTACACGCACACGAGGGAGAGGAACAGGCATGCAAAGCTTGGTACATAATTTATGGAGATTTAAATCCTGTCATTCATAAATATAATTATAACCTACGGCTTGAAAGTGATATGGACCTTGCCATATTGATCACGCTCCAGCTCTGTTTATTCAGATCATTCATTTGTTGACAGGGAAAATAGAAGAAGAATGCTGTTAGTCGTAAAACAATTAACAAAAGGAAATACTTTTATTTTACACAAAGAAAATTCTTTGTTTCTGTGTGTGTTGTGCACCCTCCCACCTTCAGATGGGAAATATAAACCCAAGGGGAGGGAATATTATTAAATCAGCAATCAACCTTCAAGTCATTTTGGTATAAACACTGTAATTATTTCATCTCTAGTAAACAGAATAAAAGACAACAGCACGTAAGGGTGACAATTTGCAATATGCTTTGAATGTCTTTGTTAAAAAAACCCCTTACTATGACTGAAAACAACATTATTGGAAGTAAAAGAAAACCAAAGGCAAAAGTTGTGACAGCCAATAGGGCGGGTAATTAGTTAGTAAATTTGGAGTAATAAATTTAGCAGGTCATTGCAACAGACTACATTTTGTGTGGAGAGAAGTCACTATTTATTAGCCTTGAAGCTGGAACCGCTTGCCGTTATTCAGAAAACATTGTAACAAAGTATAAGAAAAAAGTGATAAATGTGATTAAAATTGTGTAGTCCGGATGCCTTCTAAAATTCACAGTCTTCTGTTACTTAAGTGAGTATAAGTTCATTTGTGTCAGAAAAAATTACTACAAATTTACCTGGGGGTAATTGTAGTAGCATGCAGCTTGGGGGAGGGATAGACAAAACATATTGTCTAACATTTTTAAGTTTAGTTGCAGCAGAGGTGTTTCAGATGTGGGTGAGGTTTCAGCCTGGACATTGTGGTTTCCGTGTCTGTTTTCCCCTGCCCAGCTGGGTGAGTGCTGCCTGGGCTAAGGTGCCAGCCAGGAGTGCTGCCTCTGCTCCCCCAGCACCTCCCTCGTCTGTGGGAATGGTTTGTTCGCAATTCATCAGCTTATACAGAAATGTGTGCACTTCGGTGAGCCCCCACATCCACAGCAACGTAAAGACAATTGTCATTAATGTTAGGCAGGCTTCAGAGGGTCTGACAGCAGCACAGAAAAGCACTCTCATCTACCCAACTCAAAGTTCCTGGTGCATTTTATACATCTTGGAACCTTTTTCCAGGCTGGTTGACCTCTTGTTAAAAAGTCTTTTAAAAATATTTTGCAGTCAAATAATTAATGGTTTTGTTCAAATGTTCTAATCCAACACGTAATGAGCAGTGAGGAATTCCCTAAAGGGCATCTTTTGTTATTGAAATGTTTATTTACTGAGTGCTTTTGCTAGAAGCCCCCCATGAGAAAAATCTCATTTTATGAGCTCCTGAAGCAGTCAGTTCCCAAAACATCAAGCAGAAATGCAATTTTGACCAAGTAATCTCAAGGTCTTTTGTTTGCTTTTAAATAAACAGAATGCCAATGTGCAAAAAGTTGTGACAAAAGCTGCTTTATTTTCTGTATCTTGCAAATATTTCTAGTGAAGCCAAGCTGATGTGGTGCTCAGTTGATTTCTTGCATACAAGCATTCAGTTGCTACAGTGGAGGAAAACAATATCCCACAGAGCAACGTATGAGTGGGTGTTTTAAATTATTCTGAGGTTTTTTCTTTCCTGCAAAAGGATGGGTTTACCCAGTATCAGCCCACCTGCATAAGGAATTTTTTCCCTCGCCCTGTTTTTTGTTTTTGTTTTCCCTGAGCAGTGAGAAGAAATGACAGTGCTTGTGGCAACACATACGTGGGCATGAGTTGGATCGTCTCGTGTTCCTGGATTATCCAGGTAGAGTCAGTAGAGGATGGTGGGATGGTTGCTGACAGGCTTCACTGCTTGGAAATCCTGTCTCTCACTGCCTGGGCTGGGTCACCAAAATGATCCAGTTTTAATCTATATGATTTTAATGATGCCAGCAAGTGCTGGGCTGCAGGGAGTGAGGCAGGGCAGGACGAGTGTGAGGAAGTGGGGAGTGGCTGAAAGATAAAAGCAAAACATTCAGGTAGGGGAAGGAGGGCAGGAAACTTCTGAAATCTTTGCTGATAGAGCCAAAGTTTAACCACATCGTGGTTGGAATTTTGTGTTGGTTCCAGGTTCTCAGCTATAATGGACTATGCAGTGAAGATTTGGGGGGAATATCTGAAACTGGTTTTTCTTCCCTCCCCCCGTCCTCGTTACACAAGAGCTGCGTACTGGGGCGATGCCTGCTTCTATTTAAAGCAGACTGCTGATGGCACTGTAAATACCTGAGCAGCCAGAGAGAAATCAGCATTTCTCTTAGGCTGGCAAGACAGAAAGAAGGACAGTGCAAGATTAGTTAGAGTCAGTGTTTGGTATCCTGAATTAAGGTGCATCTCATGGTTGATTATCTCCGGTTTACTGACAGAATGGGGGAATGGTCTGGATTTTTGTAAAGCAGTTATCTCAAATAAAAGTACTTTGCAATTGTTGAGTAATCCACAATACTAATAAGATGTTGACCGATGTTTTATAATTGCCTAGCATTATCAAAAGTTTTTCTTGACCACTAGTGACCAGGCTTTTAGATTGTCCTTTAGCAATAAAATCACTGTTTTCCTTTTCTCCCCCTAAGAGTACTTAGAGAAAAAATGATTGATTAATGGCAGTTCCTGTTAACTCTAGAACAAAATGTGTGCAGTGCAAGCTTTGCTAGTAGAAGATGAAAGGATATTTCTTATTCTTATTCTTGCTCTGATTCCCTTTGTGACCTCAAAGCAAAGTCTTATAGTTAATAAAAGGTTTTTTCTGCCTGCAATGGAAAAAGTTTAAAGGTATTTCTGTCTAGGATATATGTGATGCAATTAAGCACACTTCATTAAGTGCTCTCCATTCTGTGATTGTAAGAGGTGAACATGTTACTGAAAGAATAACTTAATACTTTATTTCAAGCCCTGCAACAAAATTTTTTTTCAAGTTATTTCTTTTATGCAGCAATTTTTCAGATTTCATTCTCTACTAAGCCAGAGCTACAGAAAGTCAAAACCTGTTACATTTACAGTTCCAGCCCGTGTACTTCACCTTTTAAGCAGGGTTGTTCTTCATAGTATAAATGTAATTCTTTTCATTGATAATATGAATTAAAAAAAACCTTAGGAACTTCCATAATGTATAATATGTAAATAAACTTTTATCAAATACTGGAAATTTTTGTTTTTCTTGAGACCCTATGCTCTTCTTTGTAAATTCTTGAGACCCTATGCTCTTCTCCTCTGTAAATTCTTGCATTATAATTTATATAGTATCTTGCTCCCCAGAATTTTTTTTTTTTCAAAAATACATTCACTATATGTTTATGTGTATTTTTCTTATGTCTTCTGTAGATAAGTATTTAAGTATAGTTTTAAGGACATCACACCTGAAATTTCTTCTTTTCTTTCATCAGATGAGCATGTAGGATGTTTATTGTGATGGATTAAGAATAAATGCAAAAATTACTTACACAGATTTATTTTTCTTTAAAATTGCACAATGATATTTTTTGGTGAAAGCCTGAGTACATTGCCATTCTACATCTGGCTAATCAGTACCTTCCTCTGTAAATATCTTATCGATTTTAGTGCCATAAAGGACCATCAGGCTACACCCAGAAAGGTCCCCACAGAGTCAAATCATTTTCCCTCAAAAATTGTTCAAAGAGGTGATTATCTCTGTTGTTAAATGATAAATACTTTATGGTCAAAGCCAGCTATTGGATCAGATATGTCCAGAATCTTTTTTCCACACATATTGTTGCAGAACATGATCAAGATAAACATTCTGAGTTTCTATATTGTCCCTCTGACTTGCAGTTGTGTCAACAGATGCTCAGGGAAAACAGATTGTGTTGATGTTAGGCATATAAAATGTGAAAATACATGTAATCTTTGGATGCTGAATTCCAGTGATGATCTATGCTGTACTTTAGTGAATAACCATTTCAGTGCCTCCATTTTGCCATCTTCATAATAAGAATAGTATTTACAGGAGTGTTCTGAAGTTTAGTTAATGTCATTGAAATTCTTTCAGACGGGCACAAGATACACACAGGAAACCACAAGAGGTATAAAAATGTATGCAAATGTAACTAATGAAGCAAAAGGAAGAGGGCTAAATGGTGTCTTAATAGGTTCTCTTTAAAAACCTATTTTGATAAGGAATATTATGCCATGTCTCTTGATTATGAATCTTACATTTTTTTAATAATCTCTTTCAGCGTGCTGGGACCAGCTGTGACCTTCAGAGTGCGCTCAAACCTCCAAAACATTTCCACTGCAGATGTTGCCAAAGAAGCAGGTAAGTCCTTGTCCTCCTTTCCCAAGCTCTGTCTAGGTATTTAAAGGTATTTCTGTCTGGGATATTTCCCGTCTGTTTAGCAGTCAGTGGCACTGCAGACAGCACAGACAAATCCTGTTCTCCCAGAAGACTGACATTTAAAGGGGGAGACAGTTGAGAGGTGAGTGGCACATGGAAAATTGAAGTTTAACATCTTTGAGTCAATTAAAGCAGTTTGAGACTTCCTTGTTTGTCAAGAAAATTAGAGACTTGTAGTCAAGTTCCAGCATGATGAAAAACTCTTCAGAGTTGTCACAAACTCATAAAAACACATTAGTCGTTTGTAATAGCGGATGTAATACATTCACTTCTCTGATACTTTTTATCAGGGAACAAAAATGGTACTACATCTTAGCCTTAATTTCTGGAAACAAAAAAAAAGGCAGAAATATGCCTTTTTTGGTGTGCTGTTTAGACAAGTTCAATGACAAGTTAATCTTGGAGTAAAGGTTGTATTTCTAGAATTAAACTGCTTCTGAATAAGTACGACTATTCTAAGGACTCCTACTGTCTCATTTTGAGCTTGGCTATTAACTGTATTGTGGAATTGTTGAAGGCAAGAAATAATTTCTGCAAAGTATCTGAATTGATAACTGATTTGCTTCCAAATTAGCCAATTGATAGGCTTTCAAAATCAGAAGTAAACAAGTTGCAATATTGCTTGAAAACAGAAACAAGAAAAGCTCACATAAATAAACAGTGGGAGCCCCAAACTGTCCATTAACTTTTCCTTTTGCTTCACCATGGCTGAATTTAGTTATAGAAAGAACTGGGGTAGTTCCCACGCCAGAACTTTTCCTTTGCAGGACCCTTTGCACTGGAGAAGGGTCTTGTTAACTGATTAGAGAGTAGCAAGGGTTATCATGTCAAAAAGCCCTAGATGTGTACAGTCAAAACTAGGAGATTACAATAAATACCGAATCATGTGACTCCTGAATGTGTGTTTTTCAGGGGAAAAAAGTAATATGGCTTTTTTATAACAATGCCCTCCCTGTCCTGTAAAGTTATTGAATCTCTCTGAAGGGATCAACAAATATGCTGCTGTTGGTAGAGCCTGCCTGGATTGCCAGAGGTTTTTGACAAGGTCTTCCCAGAAGTTTTTAAGGAAACTAATGGCTTCTTAGAATGTGGAATATGGAACAGAAAAATGGAGAATCACTAATTGTTTAGCAGGCAAGAAACAGAGATTAGGAATAAAGTATTAGTTTTCTGAAAGGCTAAGATAGCACCAAATGTGGAAGGATCTCTGCTGGGACTGTAGCATTCAACATAGTTATAAGTGAATTAGAAAAAAAAAAAAAAGCAGGATGATGAGAAATCCTGCTAATAATACTGAATTATTCACAGTATTAAAGGTGAAAGTTGATCTTAGAAATGTATAAAGCTGAGTGAATGGACTCAAAATGGCAGATGAGTTTCATTGTAAATTACTCTAAAAATGTCATATGGAGAAAAAATAGCTTTGCATACAAAGTTGTGGGTCCAAGTGGCAATGTAGTTAGTGTAGTAAAAGGTAATTTGATGAAAATGACAGTTCAGTCTCCATTATCAGTTGAAGAAGGAAATGTTTTTAAGAATTATTTGGAAAGGAATAGAAAACAGAATAATACTATTTGTTCTTGCATAAATCTATCCTTTGCCTGTGTTTAAATACCACATACAGTACTGCTTCTCATACCTCAGAGAGATTGGAAATTTGGGTTGAAATGGAAAGATTCAGAGAAAGGCAGAAGGCATGACTGTAAGTATGGAATATATTCCATATGACAAGTGGTGCAGTAAGGCAGGAATCTTTATTTTGGAGAAGAAAAAAAAAAAAGATGAGTATAGTATGAGAAAGGTCTGTCAGCTCTAGAGATTCTAGAGTTGCGCAGTGAATGTGGACAGGACTGTGCAATTGCTTTTGCAATGCAAGAACAGATGAAACTGGCAGAAGTCAGGTTGAAAATAAATCTGAATGCAGTTTATAGCTTTACCAGTTGTGGATAATGACGCTCACATGTGTTCAAAAATTTACACGGAAGGAAGTTAATGCAATTGACATCCACTGAAATTTAGCAAGTCTGTGGAAATGTTGTCAAGTCCAGGAGGTTCGTGATGTGCCTTGGCCTGTTCTAACAAGCTACTCTGAAATGTAAAAATGCTCTGACTTCTTCAGCAAAATTTAAGATGTAACATTATGTTTTTTCTTACCACTGGAATAAAACAGTTGTTTTCAGCTTCCTTAACTTAACCACTGCTGACAAAGTAGGGAGGTTCTGGGGACAAAACAATGCTACCACAGAGAAAGGGCAACAAAGCTGATGAAGGATGTGGAACATAAACCCCGTGAGGAGTGGCTGAGGGAGCTGCGAGTGTTTAGCCTGGAGAAAAGGAGGCTCAGGGTGAACCTTATCACTCCCTACAACCACCTGAAAGGAGGCTGTAGCCAGGTGAGGGTCAGTCTCTTTTCCCAGGCAACCAGAGACAGGACAAGGGGAAATGGCCTCAAGTTGTGCCAAAGGAGGTTCAGGTTGGATATTAGGAAAAATGTCACTGAAAGGATGGTCAAGCACTGGAACAGGCTGCCCAGGGAAGTGATGGAGTCAACATCCCTGGAAGTGTTCAAAACCAAGTAGATGTGGCACTTTGGGATATAGTTTAGTGGGCATGGTGGCGTTTGGTTAAGGTTGGACTTGGTGATCTTGAACATCTTTTCCAATATGAATTGCTTATGATTCACCAAGTTAAATTCATATTTCATATGGTAATTTTATCTACTCTTTATTATATTAATATCCCAGGAATGTTCTAACTTCCATTTGCTTAGTGAATTAAATTTTTCAGGTTTTGATGGCTGAAGAAAGAGGTTTCTAGGAGTCTTACATAAGCTCCTCTTGGTATCTCAGTGTGGCCATAGTATTGTCATAACTAAACCTGGTGTTTGGCCTTAAAAAAAAAAAAAAAGAAAAAAGAAAAAGAGCTCACAATTCTATCCATCCATCAAATATTTTAAATTTTAAAAGTATCTCATTTTGCCTTTCTAACTCATGAAGTTGCAGTGCTTGTCAATGTACTCACTAATCAGTTCATTTATTTTAAGCCAACTTCTTACTTCCAGATCTTTAAAGCCAAAAATAAATTCCCTTAAAAAATCAACAGCAATATAGACTTACATAAGAAGTTTTTTCAGGCTCTAGTTTTAATTATAAAATTTTTAAGTCAACAGAGTCTTGAAGAAAAGCATTCCAAGTACTTAATTTGCTAAGGGAGGCCAAAGGAGAATAAATCAATGCCTACTTCCAGGGTAGGCACAGGTAAATGCATAATTCCATGCTGTATTGTTATTAGGTAATTTGACATCCCTCCAAGAGCTCAGAAAGCAGATCTTGTTTACAGAAAATGAATAGACCAAATGGACAGAAGACTTTCACAGTCTGTCACATCCTCAGAAATTAAAAGAATTTGGAAACTGAGGTAATCAGATGCCATAATAATTATAGGAATGTAAATTATTCAGATTTGCAAAAAGGAATCTGTTTGTGCAGATGTTATGTATGTGCAAGTCTCACTGATAACCACAGGAGCAGTTTCTGTGCAGCAGTATGGTTCTATTATTCATGTGGCACATAGTTTGGTAACCAAAATGGATACACTTCATATTTTCCTTGCACTATTTAAGGTTTCAATATAGGGAACTATATTTAAAGTCTTCCATCCTCCTCTGTGGAGTTTGAAAAATGTGCAGGTTAGAGAAGACATGGGACTATTTAGCAACTGTGCAAAGGGGTGAATGACACAGAATATCCACTAAAAAACAGAGATATGGAAGTATGATAATAAAAATTATTTCCTCTGTTTTCTTGGAGTTTGAGGTTCATTCTTCTTGATGCACACATGACCTGTCTTGAGGCAAAATAAACTCTCTAAAATCCTTCAGTCGCATTCTTTCTGATAAAACTTCTTTTTTTTTTTTCAATAATTCATGGTTCCAATTCTGCGTAAATGTTTTGATTACTTTTTTTTTTTTTCTTTTTCTTTCAGTTTCTAGGGCTACATAATTATACGGGGAAGCTGAGAACAGAGTAATTTAAAATTGTGAATAGCTTGCCTTCTCACATTAACAATACTTTCATTTGTTCTTCGAGGACAGAGCAGGATACTCAACATTTTGCCAGCTTCACACACTTTGACGTTCAAACGATAGAATACATCTTTGATCAAGTAGCTGTCCTCTGGCCTATTTCTGTTTAATAAGTCAGGTTCAATGGTGCAGTGTAATTTCATCTCAAGGTTTTGAAGAAATAAGCTTTCTCGAGACATAGGTGACCTACTCTAGGAGTAATTACATTTGGCACGACATCATTTAGACAAACAAATATGTATTTCCTTTCTCTTCAGTTTAAAGGTCAGGAGAAATCTGCAGAGAACAATTATCAGTAAGAGAACTCTATTTAGAATTGTAATATATTTGGTATGGAAATGAGGAAGGAAGTTGCTTTATCTGTAATCCAGAATCCTACCTTTTA
The DNA here is from genome assembly GCA_013397935.1 of Dasyornis broadbenti. NCBI lineage: Eukaryota > Metazoa > Chordata > Aves > Passeriformes > Dasyornithidae > Dasyornis > Dasyornis broadbenti. The sequence continues at coordinate 58,299 of VZRN01003464.1, read as the reverse complement.
GGCAAAGACAGTCATAATTAGAAGTGTGTAAACTTCTGAAGTTTCCAAGCAAAGAATTTTGGCATCAGGTGCCTGTAATGGTCGTACATACACTGAACACATGAAAAAGAGATGTAGGAGAGAAGTTTTGGGCACAGACACTCAGCACTGCTGAAATAACATTATTTACTTGTACATAACTGCAGCCTCTTAGTGTTAGAGTCGTCCTCACTTTTTTGTTTTTTGGGGTTTTTTTGTTTGTTTTTTTTTTGTTTGCTTGTTTTTTGGTTTTTGTTTTTTGTTTTTTGTATTGTATTGAAATGCAGCATTTTAGGTGTCATAAAAACTGGAGACTGAAAGGCAGAGGGCTGTAGGCAGAGTGTAGGCATGGTAGTGACAGGGATATATAGGAAAACAAAAGGCAGTGCATAACCAGATATTAGGGAATTCACAGGCCTTGTGTTCAGGTTCTTGTGTCTAAGATGCATTGTGATACACAACAGCATGGGAAGTCAGAAATTTTGATTTATTTAATGTATGTATAGGAACATCAAGAAAAGTTTTCAATTTTTTTTTTTATTTCCAGGACTTTTTACTAAGCTATTGGTTTGGATGGTTTGGGGGCCTGGTTTTTGTTTGTTGGCACTTTTCTTATCTTTCTGTTGCCCTGTTGGTGAAACTCACATTTTCATGCCATGCATGGTCTGAAAGGGACTATTATCCTGACTTAGGGAGCAGGTCATTGAATCATGTAACCTTCTTGACTAAAAATCATTTCTCTGTGAGCTCTTTAATTCCAAAAAAAAGGCATCACAAAATCAATTCTGTTGAAACATACAAATGCAAAATTAATATATTGTTATTCACATTTTACTGTATAACCAGCTAATTTGAATAAAGACACTGCCTCAAAGTTATTTGAATATATTTAAAAACATATAGAATTTCTCAGCAGTTGCAAAGGACTGCAAATGTTTAAATTTGTAATCTTACAGATTTTGAGATTTAACATCTACAAATTTTGGTCATGTCCCAGCTGAGGTGAAAGATTCACGTCCAAAATAGAACTTTTTGACTTTGAAACGGAATATTTTTGCTAAATTTGGCAGCTCTAAACAGATAAAACATCATCCTTTGCTTTTAGCATTAAACATTCCTTTGGAGATGAAAGGAATACTTCAAACCCCTCAGAGCTAATGTATCCTGTGTAGTGTTTTCAGCTGATGGTGTCTTATTGGTTTGGAGTGGTCCAAGATGTCATAGTTCTGCTCTTAATTAGGATGACTAAATGGCCAATCTGTTCATGAGCCTGGATCCAGTTGGTGAACAAAGTATTTATGCCTTCTTCTGCCTCTAATATGTTTATTTTGCATGGCAGGTCTGAACTGTACTTATAGGCATCGAAACTAACTCTTCTAAGTCTGTGGGATTAAGTATCTAAATAACTGGTTTAATTTCAAAGGCTCTGAGTTCCCATCACGTGCTACAACCATTAGTGACCTATCCAAGGATAGTTATCATGGTGGTATCCAGAATTTTCTGATAACCATGGAATTTAACTTCAAAGCCATGTCAGAGAGTGACACAATCCACTCACATTAAAAAAAATGGTTCCAGGTTCTTCTTCGACTTGAAAATACTAGTGAGGAACCTGCGTTCTGCAGTCACTGTAGAAATCTGCGAATTGCTCCCATTTCTTAAGGACATTCAATAAAATCACAGTTTTGACGCACATCCAGTCTGGGCCCAGTTAAAAAGGGCTGGGGCTCTGCCATCAGCATAGTTTGATTTTCTGCTAAATTCAGGGCTACAAATAGGGGTTATAAATATTTAGCAAAGGATTTCACTACGAAAGTGTAAATTATCAGTTAAAGCTATAATGTTTAAATGCATTTCATAGCTGTTTGCAGCAGTTATTTTTATTATCCTTCAGTATAATTGAAATACACATTTCAACTTTTAGCGAATAAGATGCAAGTCCAAAATATTACAAATTATTTATGTGACTGTTTTCTTGTAGTCATTCTAGCCAGGTAGTGACCTCTTCTTTTTGGTCAAAGGGGGTGATCTTTCCAGTATGCTGCTTAACAAAAGTATAATAAAAAGCACATTTATGGAATACAAGGAACAGAGGGAAAATAATTTTCTCAACATCAGAAAGTCAACTGAGGAGGATCTGGTTCTCAGCTTAAATTCACTGTTCATTTCAAGGAATGCTGCAGAGCTGAACTCTGTTCTCTGCCAGTAAGTATTGACCTTACCAGTGCTGTTGACATGACAACTCAGTATTATTATCCATGATCAGCAAGAAAAGTTTTCTGGGAGGTTCTCAGGAGAACAAGAGAGAGAGAACTGTCTTCAGATTTATCTGTATAAGATATAACTTTAGATCTCTGTGCAATAAAGCTACATGTGATATCTGCATGTAAAGAATGTGTAAAAGTAGAGAAGGGATACTCGGGACTGGGAGAAGGAGCCACGGTAGAATGAGGAGTGAAGCATCAACTGCAAGAGTAACACTGCAAAGTTTTATATAGTTACACATATATTTAGTTAAAAGCATATTTAGAATAGATATTACTGACTCATGTCTGAAAAACTTCAGCATTCCTCAGTTTCATAGAGGAATTTGAACAAAACCTGGGAAATGTAATAATTTATCATTAATTTATCATTAATCATTTAATGAAGTGAGTTCACCATACTTTGATTTTCTCTTTCTGGTTATTTCAGTTTGTGATTAAATACTGTCTGTCTTTTGATAGTTTTTTGATCAGTGTTGGTTACTTGTTAGAAGTTCTTTGCATTATACATTTCAATTAAATAAATATAATCTGGGAATTTATTATTCCTGGTACTGCTTCTCTTGCTGCCATAATGAAATTTGACAATGTTTTTTGTGCTGGTTTGCTAATAGCAACATCCACCTTCTTTTTTCGTGGTGACTGTCAGTGCAGGAGATATGAATTGTGTATGATCAAAAGGAGGAAATTTCAATTTCTGGACAAAAAGTCTTCCTTTTCTCTTTCAAAATTATTATAACCAGTCTTGGTTGTCTTGTTGACCTTTGGCATAAGCTTTGCAAGTCTTGTGGGAAGTCTCAGCAAGATGAACTCTTGCTTCAGGCACCAACATGTGCACGCTGGCAGTGTCTTGGTTTCTTCTTCTAGCCCACAGGTGTGAGCAGTGATGGTTGTTTTGAAAGTATTCATTGGTCAGTCATTGTCAGATCATAATTCAGCTGTGAAGAAGTGAATAGAGCAAGTTTAAAGTCTTCAGGTGAATTCCTTCCCTCTGTCTAGATTTTTGTGGACCATTCAATTAGATATCTTGCTCTCTGAGATGGTAACAAAGAATGTGTCTGTGAATAATTTGAAGTTCATCTTTGAAGAGCACTGACAGCTTCTCTGTCAGAAACTTTCAACAACGTAGCCAGGAGGCTGTGAGGTTCATCTGATTTCACTTGCCATGTCCCTGGTTTAAGTAGGATTACAATTCTTTGGTCTATAATGTGAAACGTAAAGGTTTGACAGGTCTTTTTCTGTTCCTACCTCTCTTAAGTCTTTTGGTGCAAATCCTGATTTCTTTTACTCAAGCCTCCTTAGTTCATATTGTCCTTTCTCAGCTCCTGAGCCCTCTGTAGTGGATCGATTTCCTTTCACCTACTATATCATCAAATCTATCCGAATTATTTTTCTCAAATCCTTCCATTGCTGAATAAAATATGTCATTATGGTTTTGAAGATTATTCAGAAACTGAACTGTCTCCTGCAGTACCAAATGTCTAATACAATGATTAATGAGTTTTCAAGATGGCATTGCTTTCCCACCTTGTTCTGCTGTTGAAAAATAGAACTATTGAGGAGTGCTACCATTCAGTAAATGTGCCTCAATCCTGAAGAATAACAAGTACTTTGGATTATAACTCTTCTCCATGGACTTCCTTCTAATTGTGATATTCATTGCTGTGATTAGTAAGGATGGAATTAATTTTAACATACACCCATCTCCTCTAAGAATAACTGTGAGGTATCTAATTTTAGAGAGAAATATTTTTCTTTAAAACCACTTTCTGTTTTAATAGAAAATAGCAGAACTTCCTTCTGCTTAGTTTTTAAAGTGATGTCATCTATTCCAGCATAAACCCCCTAAATCCTTCTGCTTAACTATTGAGAATCGTAAAGCTACTTAATAATTTTTTAGAATTGGGGAGGAAAACAAAAAAAGCTAAGTAGCATTATGTAGTTAATATTGTTTAATTTAAAGCAATAATGGTATATTTAATTGCATTCTCATGCTTCTTATTTACACGCATTCATAGAAAACCATCATGTAAACTAAAATAAGGAGAAACACGCATTGCTGTGGTATAGATATTAGAATATTTTAGAATACAATAATTAATACCTGAACCACACAGTTATACCACAGGTTCAATGGAAATACCAGGATTGAAGCTCAGATTGAAACTCGTGTATTTCTGTTAGGTGTTTTTCCTGAAATCTATCAGGAGGCCTATGGAGACTGGTAAAAATAAGTCTTCCATTGAAGTAAATTATGTCATGGTTTAGAGGTTAATAGAGATTTTAAAGCTGAATTTTTTAAAGAGCCCTCTGGTAATATATCTAAATGCATTTTAATAGTGAGGGTAGAATTCATCTAAATCAGTTGCAGCTGTCTAAATGTTAGGCACTTATTCAAAACTAGTTACTCAAAACTAGTTGCCTAGATTGCCTCTATGTTCAAAGAGAAAAGATAGATTATACCAACTGACATTTATCATAGGTGGCTGAACGTTTGGGGGAGAAATCATCACCAACATGCACAGAACCACAGAGACGTTGTTGATGACAGGAGTGCCATACATAGATCCTGTGTGTAAATTCAGGGACATTGGTGGAAGTCAGGATTTAGTACAGTGGAAAGCTTCTTCCTGTAACTGCTGCTTGGTAACGTACTCAAAAATAATTTTTTTCTGTTGATAGGTCTCTTAAAATCTGGTGCAAATCCTGATTTCTTCTAAAGTCTCCTTCATTCACAGTCCTTTGCTGACATATTCAAAGCCCTTTAAGAATTCAAAATTAATTTAAGATTGACAAAAAATACAAAAAATTTAATTTTGATAAATATTATTACCATATGTAAAACTATTCAACAACCAAATTCCTGCAGTTGGCTTCTTCACACCTACAGAGCTGGTAATACAGGATGAAACTGCCCTATAGTTGGAGTGCAAAGTGGTTTTCTTTCAAGCCAAAGAAATCTCCCAAAACGTTTTTTACTATGGAAGTGAAAAGTCTTTTTCCATTTAAACTCTCTGCATATTTCCATGGACAGCTGTTTGAAACTGACCCATACATTTTATGTGTAGGATGGTTCCAGCTGGTGGAAGTCAACAGCTGCTCTAAATTCCATGGCACTGAGAACGTGTGACTGAAACAAAACACTTTTATTTTTTGTGTAGCAGCAGTCCTGTGGGGTCCCACTGTGGACATAGCATCTAAAGTCCCTACACTAAAATATTTGAGAACTAATTTTATTTCTGACTTAAATCAAAGCAAGCAGAAATCCCCAAACCCAAGACAATTGCTTAATGTTGTATTTCACCATATCATTTAGCAAAATTGCTTCTATCTAGTTTTTTTTATGAGAAGCAACACATTTTCCAGGAAAATTGAAATATATATGCAATGTGACATATACAACAATAATAGTTACAATTCCAGACATCTTTAAATGTTACAGTCCTTTAATAAAGTTTCATGCGTTTTTTGTGCAGTACTCTTTAACACACTGTCTCTGTTTAAAGCAGATCCTAAGCAATTAAAACAAATTATTTAGGGATGCAACAGTTAGAAGAAATCTGGTAAGGCAAGTATATAAAAGGCAGCTTTTGTGTAAAGAATAGTTTAGCTATGTAATATTTTTTGATGATTATGTAATTTTCTAGATAAGCATAAAGAAGGGTATTGAAGAAACCCTGATTGAGGTCAGACTAGCATTGTAACCTCATCTTCACCTGGAAAAGAACAGTCAGTACCTTTGTTTCCACCTATTAAACAGGTTGATTATAAGTTCTCAAAATGTGGAACACTAAGATTAACCCAACGATTTTAAACTGTGCATGCAAATAAACACTGGGCACCATGTGGAAGAGGGATAATGTGGAATAGATAGTGTTCTATTTTAGTTGGTACAAACAGGAAAATAGTCTTTATCTGATGTAACTAAATATCCTATTTTTAATATATGAAATTGGATGATTAGCAGTCTTGCGATTTTAGCTGATAGTTTTCATATCAGCCAAAGAATAAAAACTGTGAGCAGGAGTGGTGCTACTTCAGGAGTCTATGAAAAATAGCTGTTATTTAAAGCACAAGGAAAAAAAAAACCCAGAAAATCAATATACTCATCTTAGAATCAGGCTGTTGTCCCTTTTACCTGGAGAAAAGTAATAACATGAAAAGGCCCTTCTCCAGAAGTGTGGTGTTTGGGTAACAGTGTGTAAGGACAGCTGACTTGAACGTGGGAGCAATTTGTTCTCTCTGCAGAACACGATTTACAGGTTGACATCTTGGCAAGGAGGCACAAATGTGACCTGGGATGAAAGGGCAGGTGGGGAGTTTTGGCTGAAAAAGGCTTAGTTAGGAGGTCCAGGGGATTCATGTATCATCCATCTTGAAAATAGGCACTTGCATGACCTTCTACTGCTGATAGCTCGTGGAGGGGTGTATCTGAGAGGGAAAGTAATGAGCTCCTGATAGTGGGACTAGGAATTACTTGAGAGCTTTGGGAGAGTTTTTGAAGATAAGAGAAGTTTGCTGGCAGAGCTCACAAGGGCACACTTGTCAGCAGCGTTCAGACCTGTGTGTTAGCATTGCCTTCATTTTTAAGCACTTTCTCCTATGGATTTAAGGCTACTTCAGCAGCTGCTGCTCCTTCTTGACAATGTGCACAATTGTTAGGGAATGTTGAGACTACAAGGCAAGGGGCTTGATTTTCATTAATTGTTTGTTTTCTGGACTATCTACGGCCAAAGAAGGGTTTTTCCCCACCTTGACTTTTCCTGAACTCCACATATCCATTCTGACATGCAAGATAAGATTGAGTCAGATTTATCATGTTTTATCTTACTCTTATTTGGGGATGATGTTTTCCATTGTCTGACAATAGTTGTTTGCAGGATTTAGAGATTAATGACCATTGTAATAATCTGCAAATACTTAAATCTTTCTAGAACTATCTAGTCCTCAGGAAAACATATTAAATCCCTTTGTTATGTTTAAAAAATATTTTCCATAAATTTGAACCTTCCAGATTAAGAGAAATTGTATGACTTTATATTGGCTGAAGTCAAAAGACATCCCTAGATTTAATCCACCCACAGATTTTTCAAGTAGTGCCTGTAAATTCTCTGCACCTCTGTATTCTTAATTGTAAATCTGAAATATGAACAGGAAAAGGCTTTTTATGTAAAAAAATGAAGCTATAATGTAAAAGTTAATTCAGAGGATAGACAGTACCATCACCATAGGATAATTAAGATCATTTGTCCCTGTGCCGCTTCTGCTGCTTTTTAATATTTTTTTTCCTGGTTGCATCAGTGCAACAAAATCAGGATGACAGCAGTCATAAAATCGTTTTGGTTGAAAGATCCATCTAGTGGGTTATTTAGCCTGTCCCCCAGAATTGTGATGGTATTGGCTGGCAGGAGATCATATAGCAAATATTTGATAGTCTGTTGAAAATAAAAAGACAAAAAAAAGACAGATGAGAAAAAAATGTGTATGTCAAAATCCAGAGGGTGCCTCTTGGCAAAGTTTTATAGACATTTTAGATCAGTAACAAGAAAAGGTAGGTAGCTACACCCCATTACTCCTTCCTAAACAGCCAGGTAATTACTTTTGGCATTTTGACAAGTGTTTGCTGGAGTGAAGGTCAAAGCTGTCAGCAGAGAAGATCTATGCTAATCTGCTCAGCTGGAGAAGACTCAGGTAGCTAATGTTTTGTAATTAGAAGTTGTGGAAAGCAGTTTTCACTATAGTTTTGCACCTAGCATAAGTGAACTAATAATACAGAGTAATTTCATTTATCGTAGTTCACAAAATTAGCTCAATGGGTGCTTAGGAGTAGACATCCAATATGAAATTGGAGAAATACGGGAAAAGTGTGGTACAAAGTAAATGCATATTTGTATGCATATGTATGTACGTGTGATGTTATATACACACACACATACATTTTATATGTTTATTATGTATGTGTGTATTTGGCTATATATGTACACAGATATAAATAATGATACTTTTAATTTACATTGAAAAATATTAATAAAGGGAAAACAAAAGAGAAAAAAAAGGTATTTATTGCACTAAATAAAACTGCTGAGAATTTAAAAAATTTTGCTGTAAATTTCACATACAAAAATTCAATGCATGCAAAATATTCCCATTTTTCTTGTGGGAGTTATCACTTCAACCAGCACTACTCTGTGAATGGATTTTTATAATGGATTTTAAACTGCTAAAGTACTTTAGCAAGATACAAGAAAATAAGAAAGAAAAAACCCCAAACAAATAAGTGTATTAATACAATTATGAAAACAATGAAGATATTTATAAAATGTGTCATTTGTTTTGTAATGTTGATTGCCTTTTCATGGTGTTATATTCATGCCTTTATCAGGCTCAACTAAAAATTATTCTTCTTCATTATCATGCTCTTCTTTGTGCTACAGAAATTGTGTGTATGTGTATATACATAGAAGACAGAAAGAGATAAGCAGGGAATTTTTCAGAGGAGTTCAAGGTGTTTAGCTCTTCTGCTAAACCCCAGACAGCACCTCAAGTCTGCAGTGATTTCACACACAATTAAGTGTTTGTCCCCTCTGATTTTGCTTCTTAAACTAAAATACCCAATATAGGTATTTGGTGACCATGAAATTCTTACTATGCATGGAAAAAGAACGCAGACCTTCAAAAAGTAATGGTTTGGGACTGATTGGTGTGCACTGTGGAAATGGAGGTCAGGATTTGATGGCCAAATGTTAGACCTAAGCCTAATGAGCTAAAGTTACAGTGTTTCAGTGGTTTCAGACCGAGCTGGACTAGAACCTCATTGGTAGCAGTCAAAACATACTATTTTTTTGCTGAGTAATATTTAACCTCTGCCGGACAAACTGTTGAAGTGTTACCAAGAAAGAGGCACAGGGCTGCAGCACTGAAGAAAATATTCCTCTAATAATTTTTGGCTCTACATATAATCCAGAGCAAAAAGAGATAAAGCTTTAAATCTAGGTCTAAAGGGCAGTAGGTCAATCTGAAACATATACATACAGTTTAATTGAGAAAAAGATTATTTTTTTTCATTTGGATTTCATGACTGAGCTTTTCTAGGAGATGGTTAAGCCTTTTCCAACTATTATATCATTGCAGGGAACCCAGAACACAACTGTTTTGGAAAGAGATCAGAAAATGCTTCCTTTTTTCCCCTCCCCATCCTTCCTTCTCTGAATGGATTTCGTGTATTATATTACTCTTTCTGACATCTGGCATTTTTCCTCTTCATGGGAATCACCATGTATTCATTCTCTTCATTCATTTAACAACTTGAGGGTATATTCTGCACCCATGTGCAGCCATATAGCTGTGAAACTCACATTAACATAAATGGGAAATGTGCAGCTAAAATCAACCACACTGGGTGTAGTTACTACCCTTGGCTGTAAAATGGATTTGCATGTTCAAACAGGAATTATTTCCAGTTGAGAACTGGGAAATCAGAGATGTTATTATGTTATTTTATATTAAATTAAGAGTATTTTAACATTATTTTTTAATGTGTTTCAAATTGAGAAATCCACCTGCTAAAGAAGCTGTTATTTTATGTTGCAACATAATGTTTTCAAAGTTAGATGACATTTTAAGCAAGTAAGCTATCTTTCACTTGGCAGCTCCCAACACTGTATTTTCTATAAGATTTAGGAAAATATATTAATGATTATTATTTGATGGTAAGTTAATATCTTTTTAACTTTATAGTGAAGAATCAGATGCCCCTCTCAGGTTTTCTGATGTAAACATGGATGGATCCAAACACTTGCAATGGTTTCCTCAGTCCTCCTGCTGAGCTCTGCTTTTTTGTCTGGTCCCTTTTCCTCTCATTCTATCCACGGCTCTTTTTCCTTCTGGCAGTAGAGCTCTCAGAATAACTGAATATCTGAAAGCAGCAGTGGGGATGAAAAAAGAGAGGAAAGCTGGGAGATGTGTTAAGCCTAGAAAATCAGGTATAGGGAGATGTTTGCAGAAGTGACAGTATGGACAAGGAAGGTGATTCTCTTCTCTGGCTATTAAACTGGTGATGAGGCAGTGTTTGCATCTCTATCACATATTTTTCTACATATTGCTTCTGCTTGTCTGATACTCTTTGCCAGTGTGAATAAGTGCATCCATCTCTCACTTTATATTGCTTTCTTGCTGTGTTAGATGTAGGTAAAAGGAGCATCAGAGAGTTTAAGAGCTCTAATTTGGTGTGTTCTGTTAAACTGATATCCATTATATACTGATATCTGTTATACAGCAAACAACCATAAATGTTACAGTTGGCAGATATTTATGTGTAGAGGCGTATGTACCAAAATGAATTATAACTTGCCCTTAAGAGCTTTAAACAAACTTAGTGGAATATTGCCATACAGTTAAATAAATCCTTGCTTTAGACAGAAGGCAGCAAGTATCTAAGACTCCTCATTCCAAAAGATGCTTACATCTCAGATTTCTTCGGTGAGAAAAAGCAGAAATGGCAGCTATCATGACAGAATGGTCAGTAACACAGCAGACAGTGCTCACCATGTTTTCATTATCACATGGATATCACATGGATCACATGAAGGTATCACATAGATACCTTGAAGTTCATGTTCTGGCACCCCTAGAAATAAGTTCAATTTAACTTTTAGAGTGCATCTAGTAACGGCTATGAGGTTTTCACAGAATGTGCTGGTGTCACTGGTGGGCATCCTGCATGCTCCTAGTTCCTATTCTGGCTAAACACTTGCAGTTCACAAACATTCGTTAAACCACCAACAGTGGTATCCTAAAAGGTAAAACTGAGTTTGGGGTAGATCCCTGCAGGGGTGGGAAAGCTATTGCTGGTCAACCCCTACGCTAGCCTATGCAATTGTGTGTGAGAGATTGTCTGTGTTGATGCTTGCACGTGCTAAAGTTAGATAGTACATTTATACCCTTTAAATGTAAAGATAATTCCTAGAAGTCAATGTACATAGTTTTAAAAAAAGGTGAAACCAGTTGTATTTGATTTCCATACTCTTCCTTCTGAGCACTGCTGCAGATATGATACATGGCTGAAGGAACCTGATACGGCCATCCATATAGAAACCAACTCCAGGGCAACATCACTTTTTACAGATTTTAAATGTACTGTGTCTTTCTCTGTATAGTTCTTGAATTCTTTATTTCACATCTGAAGCTTCAGTTGTACAAGAAATGTCCATTCTTCACCATTCTGTTCAGGAACTGTTGTACCTGATAGAAATGCATTTGAGTGCATCTTCTATTTGTGGAGATCTTTAAGGGCTCTTGAACTCGTTCCAAAGTGCGCAGATGGGTTCTGCCCTTGCGCCAAGGGAGATGGGAGTCACAGGTGTGCCAGGGAGCCTAAGCTACTGTGGTGACTTTTTCAAAATCATTTTTTAGAGGCTGGTATTTATCATGATAAATCAAAATGCCTGTGATTTGTGGTGAAATAGTTATTTTTAATTCTGAAAGGTGTCCAAATTCACAAAATATTGTCATACAGAACCTCAACGCTAAATGAGGTAGGACACAGAGGAAGGTCGTGCCCCCTTAAAATATCGTCCATGTTTTATTTCCAAGGATCTTTAAACTTTCAAAATGCTATGTGTCTGTGGAGCTGACAATTATCTTTACTCCAGAAGATTTCTGGAAAGATTATAAGAACAAAAATTCCCATCGATGTTCTAATGATGAATCCTGAGTGATGATTACCAAATTTAGACATGACACTTATTTTGATTGTTAGCTAAATTCTTCTGACAGGATTTTTGTATATAGAAATGAAAGAGTTCCTTTACATTTACATGTCATAAACCTCTCAAACTTTTCATAAGTATCCTTGGCTAGTTCATCTTTTATCCTAACCCTGGCTTTTTTCTTTTGAAAACATTACAAGTAAAACCATGACATTCTAATTTCCTTTTTTATTAATATTATTATTTTAGTTTATGAACATTCTTTGCTGCTTTCCAAAATCTTCTCCATTTTTAATTTTTTTTAGGGCATAATTTCCCACATTTTAATAGACGATATTTCTTTTTATCTGTAATTAAATCCATAACTTGTTATTCTCAGAAGGTTATTATGGATTGTGACTTGACTGTTACAAAAAATGACTTAAAGAGGCTCCTAATATCAATTTAGTGTAAGGATTTAATTTATTATTCATTAATTTTGTATTCATTGTAATAGCAGTAATCATTATGAACTCATTGGGTAGGTATGAGAATGTCCGGCACACTATATTTCCATAGGAATTCAGTTCATTAGTCGTCTTTAGCAAAATATAAAACACCGTTCATGCATAATTGCTGTCATTTGTTTCTCTTTATAATTCTTTATAATTCGTTATTTTACATAAATATCTTCATATGTATAAGCGATACCGGAATTTAAAAGTTTCAATACATGCATAAGCTCCCTTGTCTGTCCTTATGGCAGCATAAATTTTGGTAGTTTAAATAAAGACAGCTTCACTCAGCTTATGACAGTGTACAAGCTAATTTCACATTTTATTTTAAAGAAAACTTTCAAATATTGTCAGTTTACATTGGCAGAATGTGTGGATTTTTTTCATTCATACACTTCTGCTTTTTAAGAAAAGCTTTCAGTTTAGCAATGCAGAATTCTCATTTTTATCTCAAACTAATTCATAGGTTCATCAGAACATATGTAATTTCCTATTTTAATATAGGAATTAATATGTTGTCTTTGTTGCCTTTGTATATTCTAAAGTGTTCAGAATAGGATTGTAATGGGGTTTTTTCCATAAATACCTCAGGAGCGTCGTTCTTGACTTCCTATATTTCTGAGACTGCGTCCTTTGACTGGTAAATGATTCTGCTCATGTTAAAAATGAGTTGACTGAATGCCTGAGAAAAAAGCAAGTGTGTTTAGCATCGTGTGAACTAATTACAGTGGCTGCCTTGCAGCTCAGTGTTGAATTGGACTTGTCCTTCTGAGCACGGACCCAATCAGTCATGGTCACTATTGTGTCAGCTAACTCAATTCTGTGTAATCAAATTTAAGTGTGAGAGTGGATTTCGTCTCCTCTAAACTCGGGTGTCTTTCGTTTTAGCTGCTTTAAGTATAAGCCAGTCAACCTTGGCTCCTGTTACAATCAGTGCAGTGGAATAAGTGCTTCCAGAGGACAAGACATTTCATCCCATGAGAGGTGTCTGTCTCATCTGGAACTCCTATGTCTCATCTATCTCGTGCATGTCTATCACACTTATGATTGGTGTCTAAGACAGGTCAAGTATATATCATCCCCCTGAGGATCCTGTTATTCTCCATCAGCTACAACAGGAGTCTTGCTTAAATTTCGGACTAAACAACATCTCCCAGTGAAAGCAAATCCCTCTGATCTCTTTCAAGCACCTTTAGAGCACATTTCAGAACTAACGAGGGCATGGAAGTCTGCTGCTAAGGGAAGGGCAGAAATTTTTGGAGCAAGGTATTTCCTCCTTCTCTTGTGCAAAGAGAAACCCTGCATGGTCTGATCGCAGTTCAAGCACTGAGCAATGCCTTGGCTGCCAAAAGCTCTTTCAGAAAAGCGGTGTTTTCTCATGGCCCTCAGTCACCTCTGCCCACCCCATACTGATATCTTAGGTGCTTGGGTCACCTCAAAGGGCATGTGCTGCTCTGTTTAGTCAACAGAATAAATAAGTGGGGGAAAAGGGCAAAGGGTAAGATTTTTGTTGCCAGTGGCTTTTAAAAGTAATTTTCAAATGGTTTTTCTACTTCAGTGCACATCTAGCTTCTGCTAAGAGCAAGCTCCATGCACTTTAAAAAAAAATTAAGCAGTGCACTTAATAGCCCTCTTACAGAAAGGACTGCAGCAGTTTCAGTTCTGCAGCAGTTTCAGTTCTGCAGCAGTCATTGTCTTTGACTCCTCTCCATGCAGGCTGCCATTTTTTGGCAAGGGAGGCTTGTGATGGAAGTGATGCCACCAGTTTGCACATCAGTGTGTGGGAACAGCAGGTCTTTTTGAAAGATGTTTTCTGGTAGGTTGCAACTGATATTTAAATTGGTTTCTTTTAAAGGCTACCTTGGTTTTGATATAAACTGTCACTTATTTTTACCTTTCTCCCCCATCCTGTTTTCCTTCCACCTCTGCAGAAGCATTTTGCATTATTGTGGCCTGGAGCATCTCTGAGTGTTCTTCTAGAAGCAAGTGATTCTACAGAATTATCTAATAGAGATAAATAATGCTGTTTCCTACACAAACTGCATATGTATAAGCAAGAACAGCAAAACACAACAGTGAAACTTGAAATCTAAAATGCGTACATTTGAAAATTCTCCTCTCAACCTGCTCCTGATTCTTGGCAAAGGCTCTTGTGATTTTAAAAGATAAATAATCCTTACTTTGTCCTTTCCTGACAATATAGCAATAAAGGCAAGGAAATCCTTTCAGGGATTAACCAGACCGTAACTTGAGTCTCTGCTCATCTTCACACCATAGCCTTCCCATCGTGTTTGTTTGTCCTTTTAGGAGAAACTTGGGTTTGTCTATCCCCTTTCCTGGATATTGAAGAAAAATTGGGCACAAAGCAGGCTGCCAAGGAAAACTATTCTTACATCATTACAAACCTGCTGGAGGAGTGTGTCTAGGTCAGCCTCTGTTAGGGAGAGCTTTGGAGGTCAGCAGACTTTCTGTTGGACCTTCTGGTCTGAGCGTTGTTATAAAAACCCCAAAATACAACAGTAATAAATTTGGAGAATGAGGGAAAGTGTTGTTTTACTTGAAGAGTACAAATATTTCAGTGTATGCAATTCTGTCAGCTATTAGACTTAGACCATCAGCCTCAACGAGTATGCAACGTCTTCTCCTTTTTATTTGTGCCATTTCCTAAATTATCTATTGTGTTATTAAACAATCTTTTTCATTATTTTAAGAATAATTTCAATTTTAGTTGTGACTAAAAATTTCAAGGAATGCCATTTTGGACATATCTTAATTAGCAGCTTTAAATGTCATTGCCTTTAAAAAATACGGAAAAAACCATATGCTACTAAATCACAGATGTGATATTTGTCACTTTTACTCAATGTGATTTTCAATTTTTCAGTATTTTCTTGTGATTTTTCTGAGCTTTAATAGAGATAATATTACATGCATTGTTGGTTGAATTGTGACTGAATCATCTCCCTATTACAGGCAAATGGAGCCTGAGAGTCACCAGCTGAAAAATTTATACATTCTCTGAAAAGTACACAGTGTGACTCTTACGGAGCCGAGAGTTAAAACTTATACAGCTTATACAGCTTTATTAACAAGTGAAAGATGTTTTTCTCTAGTGAAGTTGGTTTGTTTTTTTTTTTTTTTTTAAATTTCTCTTTTACCTGCTGTAAGCTATATCTTGATTGTGGATAAACTGAAATGACATCTTTTTTATGCACATGATATGCAATTGCACTCTCCTGTGAAAGAGAAATCTCCTCTAGAAAATTGTCTGTGTATTTCACAGCATATATGGGTAATAGTGGGATTTTTTTCTGAATAAACAAAAGCAAAATCTCTTTTCATTAGGGGTATTTACTGATATATTCCACCATTTTTCCAGCCATTATTAACTACATTGGGAGTTTATGCAACCAACTGTTATGTCAGCATGTCTCTGCAGGCACTTAGGCTTAGATGTCTTAATTTGAGAACTGAATTCCACCCATACCTTCCACTGAATTTGATGCCCTGGAACTTTAATGCTTCTCAGTTATAAGCACCAAAAAAACTGGCAATGTTTATGAAGTGTAGATCTTCCTTGGCTTTTTTGAAGAAACTGAGAGACACATTTCAGATTGCAAGTTATTCTTAACACTTAGGGAAAATAATTACCTAAATAAGAGCTCATTTATGGTTTTCTGTCAATAATTAAAACATTGATAGTTGCGTGATGTTAAATAGTGATGAAGTTTCATGAAGGGATGTCCTTAAATTTTGGGAAATTAAAAGAAGCAAAAAGTTTTCTTCAGGTGATTTTTTTCTCCTGTGATTTTCCAGTAACAATGGTTTGTACTTTTATTAAGCATCTTTACCCGGTTTCCAGCTAGATAAAAATAAATGAATAGGTAGTTGATTTGAATCAACTGAAATAACAGTTTTCTTCTTGCCGTAGTATTTGAAAATTTTACATCACTTATTACTATTAGCATTATAGCATTATCCCTTTGACAGCAGTTCAAACAATAGCAATAAATTTCTGTTTTCAATTTATTTTAGTAAATTCACAATTCAGATTGCTATTAATATAGACTGAAACTTTTGATGTGAATTAAAACTTGTTAAAAGCATTTTTTCACATTTGGATTAAAAACTAAACTGAATTTAATTCTGTCAGTATTAAATCTGTCAAAGAAACATCTAAATTGCTAATTTTAGTTACTGGGAAATGCAGAAATCTGTTCTAATTTTTTAATATATATGTTAATTGAAGTAATGGAAACAGTATATGGAATCAATAACAACCACAGACACATACCAATTAATTTATTCTATATGAGACCAGTGCATTTTGTAATTTCAATACCAAGATGTCATTTCATTGTCCAGATATTTCTATTATTTCACTGTTTCAACATCCTACATTTATTTTTAAATGCCTCTCAATTGCACTTCTCATTTCAGACTCTTACGTGATTTTTGTAGTTCATCTCTCTGTGCTACAATGCACATAAGATGCAGTAACGAGCACATGCAATTGGATAGATTATCTCACCCTTAGGAGGCACACCATTGCTGTGCAGAAAATATCTCCATGCTAAGTTTCGTTCTTCCCTTCCCTGTTCTGGTTTGTGTGAAATCAGAAGGAGATTATGTGGATCAAATTAACCACATTTTATTTACATGTGAGACATCATTAAAGTCAGGGCTAAGGTGGCGTTTCTTTTCCTTGCCATGCTCAGTGGTAACATATTCTGATTTCCATCAAAAACACTAAACCTCAACTTGAATTGTTTGTTGAATATATCCTGTAATATACACACACTCTTGCTCTACAACTCCTTGACACTCTTCGTGTGTTTATTCCCTCTGGCCTGTCCTACAAACCACAATGCGAATCTGTAGAACCGTTTCTTCCTGCTTCATGTCTATGGATGAAATCTCAGTCCCTTCTCAGAAATGCACTTGGTCAGGATGAATTTATGAATTCACCATTTTCCTGTGCCTTAGCGAGTTTGAACCTATACCTTTAATCACAATGCTAGTGAAGTACTGGGAGGAGATTCTCAGCCTTTCCTCCAGAAGCTGTTAGGCTTTGCAGGGAATAATGGAATGGAATAATTCACTGACCTGGAGTGCACAAGAGCAAAGGGAACATTGCACTGTAGCAGTTTGATGAGTGATTTTCAAGACCTTCCTTTTATTGTATATTTAATGTAAATTAGTGAACTATGCATTTTAAAAAAAGAATTTAAGCTGAATTCTTCTCTTTACTGTTTAAGGAGAGTAGCTGCAACATCCGCTGGTGAGTCCAGTCCTTATTGTTTGACCTCAATAACTTTCCCACTTTGGGGGAATCATTTTGATCTGACAACAGTGTCGTTTCTGCTACTCTTTCATACTATGTGCTAGCATTAGTGCATCTCTGGAGGTCTTGGCTCCATGCTTCGGAGGGGGTCTACTTACTTGTTTGTTTATCAGTTGCAAGGAAGGTCAAAAAGTAATGAATAAATGTCAAGAAAGATCACTTATGAGAAGTGGATGCTCTGCATAATAAACATTAGCACACGTTTAACAAAAAATTTCCTCCAGTAGAAGTCATTCCCATATTAATTTAATCCTGCTGTCTAAGATAATACAATCTCTTTGAAACAGTCTTGATTCTTAGTGCATAGGGACCTTTTCTGGATCAGAGGCCAAATTTCCATTACCTGATGAGCTAATCTGACGTGACAGCCTCATATGCAGATGGGGAATCTCTTGTCAATAGTTTTCTTCAGAGACAAAGAGAAACAAATGTCTATATTCATTCTCTCACTTCATGCATGAGTAACATTACCTTTCTGTCTCCCTTTCACTCTATTCAGGTAGTCATTGAGAATTTAAATATAAGCTTTTGTGTTTCTGAGTTAGCTTATGAATGCAAAGCTGTTTACAGAAGACTGGCATCCTTGTCTGTTTGTTTAAGTACAGTATGTATTTTGACATGTAAATTTACATGAGGCATATTTAATCAGTCACAATGATATGCTAATTGGATTCCTGTATGAACTGCATAAAAACAGCATTTGAAAAAAAAAGAAAAAAATCATGAAGGGAACTTATTACCAGCTGAGACACTTCCTAATCAGTATTATGCATCATCAAAATGCACAAGGATAAAAGTGATAGATTTCCAGGACTTTTGTAACCAATTAAAAAAAAAAAAAATGAACTAAAGAAAGAACTGTCTTTTTCTGAGCAGCCTGAAAGTTAGAAAACAGCAACTGAAATCCATAAATTAGAATGCCAAAAATCTCTCAAATGCCTCTGCAGGTTTTGGATGTTGTTCGCTGACATAATTTGTGTTCTGATAAGGTTATAGGTTGATCTTGTCTCCAAAAGAGCACTGACATTTAGACTTCAGCTCCATCTGCCCTAGGGATTTGCTCAAGCATTTTGAATATAGTTTTTTGAAATATATATTTTTATAAGCAACTCTGACTTTTTCAGGTGCCAGTGGTTCACTTTCAAGCAAAAGCAAGCCATGCCAGTGTAAACCAGCTACTATATATCTACATGTGTAAGCCTACAATACTCTCCTATTCCACTTCTGTTTATTTACCACTGATGCCTGAATTTCCCTGGTAATTAAAGTTTCAAAGTTGATAGTTTTTATCAGTTTTTTTAAAAAAGGTGTCCCTGGATCTGTTCTTTGCTGATCACGTCAGACTGTTTCTCATTCTAACTTCTGTTTTGTGGAGGGCTTTATTTATGTGATTTCTGGCATAAAACGACATAGGAATAAGTTTAGCACTCTTAGATTCCCTGACTGACTCCACTACTCATTCCTGGCCTTTACTGAAAATAATCTTAGTTTCTAATATTTGCTTAGATCTGACTGCACAAGAAACAGACATAGGTAAGGCCACAGGATCTCCAAATTAAGGGATTTACCTTGGAAGGAAAAGGAAACCTTTTCCCTGAATTTAGTCCCAAGAGTGGGGAAGCAGTGAAAATTATCCAGAACTTGTAAATAATGAGCTGGAACCCATCAATGTTAGCCAATGGGGAAAAATGGATATATATGGTGTCTCAGTTTTCTTGCCTCAATAGAGTTTAGCTACCTAGATAGAGGTGAAAATTTGCTTTACTGAGAATCCTGGGAACAGAGTGCTTTCTGAGGGTAAACAGAAGGAAAAAACCATAATGATTCTTCCCCAAGAAATGGATTCCTCAAGAGTCCACACATTGTCACGCCTCAGAGAGACTGGAAACCACAGTTTTCCCAGCCTTGAAGTTGGCTCTGGAGAGCAGACTATTGGGCATTCCAGGTGGAAGAAGGGGAAGTGAAAACATCTTTTCTGTCCTTGCTATAGAAGGCTGCCCTGCACATCTGGGAGCTGAGCAGCGCTGGCTCCAGAAGTGCCCAGCCTGACACAGCCACACACTGGCCTGGTGGCTGGGGCTCTCAAGGTGGAATAGGAAAGAATTCAGAAACTTGATCCTCGTATGTTCTGTTTTCACACCTTTCAGTGATGGTGGAGTGTAACAATACATGGATATTCTTGAAAAAAGGAATGTTTCTTTCTTTACTGTTGGGTGTCCTAACTACCAAACATTTGAATGTACTTGTGGTTCCTCTCGCATTCAGTCTTACATTCATGTCACCACTAATGTATTTATGTTTATGCTGTATGTGTTATGTGTTTATGTATTTATGCTTTCATATATATGCAGTTCAGGTTAATGCACATGCAGCCTTTGTATTAATGACCCAGTCATAACTGGAGGGATGTTAGGAAGAGCTTTTCCTTATATACTACTAAGGTAGAAGGAGGAAGAGACGTGGTATATCTGTGCTTTTGCGATTTGGGGAGCTCTAGTGCTTTCTGGTAATAACACTAATATGTTGTGCTGATCATATATAATTCTAATTTTGTCATTGTTACCTTAATTTACTCTTTACCAGTACATGTGTCAGGAAAGTAAAAGCCTATTTGAAATATAAAATAGGAAACTAATCGTTTTAATTGGTTATGAAGTATTTTAAAAGTTACCTAGTTAAGCTGTTGAGGATTTCGCTGTAGACACTATTATTTTGTTCGCAGTAGCTCACTTTGGGTTTTGACTGAGGACAAAGAAGCTGAAAAGACAGTAAATAGTTGGTGGTCTTGTGACAATCTTCCACACATTAAACTCAATCAGTTTGTCACAAACACCTTTAATTTACCCAGTGTCATTTGTGTGACCTTCGAAAAGTCCCCTATATCTTCTTTTAAGTGGGAAAAATAACAGAAGGCCTAACACTGAGAAAGTTTTCTGAGCTTTAATAAAGTTTGCCAAGAGCTGTGCAATCCACAGAGGACAGGAGTTCTGAAGCAGAAACTGTGTAATGTGGGGTGATGAAAAACACATCACTGGCTTCACAGAGGCTTAATATCCACCAGTAATTGACTTTCATTTCTTATTCCTCACTGTCTGTGAACAATACTAGTAAATAGGTGTATTTCTTTCCTTGCTGTAGTCTGTGTGGTGCTCCTGAACTCTGTGTGTCAGGCAGGCAAGTAAGCGCTTCCTCTGCATGCCATGAAGTGTGGGAAAGGTTTGCTGCACAATTTATTTTGTGGTGAACATTCTGGATCTCCTTCACCATAGGTAAAGCCAGAACATGTGTGCATGTTTTCTCCCTTGAAAAGTGAAGATGCTCAAGTTATGGAAAATTGCACTTTGTGTGTGCATGTATAATGTATGGAAAAAAATGTTTTACCATTTGGATCTTACTGAGATTTCCACAGCTTGGTAATAGCACAAAATTGCTCAGACTTCTTTGTATTCAACACCCCTGCTTCAGCTTCTGCATATTTGTTGCCTGACTGCAATCTTATTAAAATCTCGGTGTGTCATGCTACAGTTTTCTGAACTGTAAATAGTGTTTTAAATGTTTCTATTGGTGGATTGTGTCTAGATAAATGGCATTGATCATAGGCATGATCAGAGAACTGGGGCACCTCTCCTAGGGAGAGGGGGTGAGAGAGCTGGGGTTGTTCAGCCTGGAGAAGAGAAGGTGTTGGGGACCCCTCATCGCAGCCTTTCAGTACCTTGAGGCAGCTAATAAAAATGAGAGAGAGGGGCTTTTTCATACAGGCAGTTAGTGATAGGACATGGGTTTTAAACTGAGAGGGGGCAGATTTAGATTCGATATCAGGAAGAAATTCTTTACTGTGTGGTTGATGAGACACTGGAACAGGTTCCCCAGAGAAGTCGTGGATGCCCCTCACCTGGAAGTGTTCGAGGCCAAGTTGGATGGGGCCCTGAGAAGCCTTGGTCTGGTGAATGGCATCCCTGCCCATGGCAGGGGGTTGGGAACTAGGTAATCTTTAAGGTCCCTTCAAACCCAGGCCACTCGATGATTCCATGAAATGTTTGATCTTATTATCCTGGAAATCAATTCTTATTTTATCCAGAAATGTTTCTATGCAGAGTCTGCAGTGTCCTTTTACCAAAGGTGAGGATTGCCCATAGCGGCACCTCTGTGCAGGGTCATAGAGTGCACACGATGTGGCACAGATGTGGCACAGATGGACATGCCTAGTGGTGAGCTCAGCAGTGCTACGGTAATGTTGGACTCGATGATCTTAGAGGCATTTCCCAACCTAAACAAATCTGTGATTCTCAGATTCTGGGATACCAAATGTGCAAAGGACAGTGTGAGTCCCTTTTTGAGTTTTGTGGAGTTTTAGTGTCGAGTTTTTACATTAAAGAAAGCTGATAATCAAATCAGATTAGCACATCATGAAAAGCTATGTCAGTGAGTTACAACTGAAACACCAGTTCTACACAGGAAAATGAATATAGAAGACAGAATAAAAACAAAAATTAAAAATACGTAAACAAGCAATAAAAAGAAAGATAGTAAGGGAAATACGATAGAATTACAATGGATACAGTGACGTGCTGAATGAGGTTATTAATGCTCTGTCCTGTCTGGAGTAATTGCCACATCTGTGGTTTTTGACCCCATTAATGACTGTTTGATGGAAGTAGGCAGTCAGGGGATCTGTGAGCAATTCAGCTTGGTCCTGAGCACTGGTGAAAGACTTGATTGATAATGTTTCTCTAAACGAACTGCTCTGTAAAAGAAACTATGTTTTACTCCGATTCAAAACGCTAGCAAATGAAAAAAAAAAATAAATCTGCTCTTCCTGTTCTTAATTTCAAAAACACATCAAGTGGAAATAATATATATGTATTAATATAGCTAAAAATATACAAAAGGGACTCTGAAAAACGTTAAATGGGTTCCAGTTCTACAGAGATTATTTACAGACATCCTATTAGGAACTCCAGGAAAATTGTTACTATGTAGTAAAAATACCTAAGGAAGACCAAAATCCAAACAATATGGTAAAACAGAATGAAAAGGGAAGTTACTTGAAGATATGTCAAGAAATTTGAGGTATGTTCAAAAGAAAAACTAGGAAGGATGGAAATGACAAGTGAAGTATAAAAATGTAGTAAAGTAGGCAAAAAAGATCAGACAAGCAACTTGCAAATTCTTAGAAACCAATACTAAATAATTTTCAAACTCATTGGGGACAGGAAACCTTTTACAGGGTCCATACGATCAAAGGTTTGGAAAAATAGCTCTAAGAAAAGGAGAACATAAGTGAAAAAAAAAAGTCAATTTGATAAGGCTATGCTCACTATTTAAGTATTTTGCAAAGTTTCTAGGAAAAAATCCTTCTTTATGGGAAACTCATCAGACAACGTATGAAATTGCATCTATGGAACAAACAAACAGAATTAAGAATAGTAGGTCACCATTGCCAGATTACGGTAGCTCAAAATAATTCAAACTCTCCAAAATGAAATAGCTGAGTCAGTAGGTGTCATGGGTAAGCCTCGTCCTTACGGACTGGAACATAGTAAATATAATATCGGTTTGTAGAAAAGGTCACAGAGGAGATTGACAGAAATGACAAATCACTAAACCAAATATCTGTATTTGATAAATTAGTATAAATGATTCCAAATACCGACTCAGTGGACACGTGGTTGTGTATGGCACATTAGGAAAGGCTCAACTTTTGAAAAGCAAAGTCCTGCCTCCCAGCTTCAGGCCTTTGAATTCAGTAACAATTGTGTGTTGGAGGGAGACACTATTGATAATGGCGCCTATGGAATTCCAAAGGCTTTCAGCAATCTCTCTCAACAAAGCAGCTAAGTTGCTCCAGGATAATAGGGAGGTCTTCACATGGATAAATAGTTGGTAAAAAAAGAGGCAGATGAGGGTAAGAATAAATGTTCCATTTTCACAATGCAGAGGTATCGCCAGCTGAATTCCGCGGAGGTTTGTGCTCTTCAGCAGATTCATAAATGGTCTGTAAAAAGGACAGAATAACTTGCGGAGGACGTTGAGATATTCAAGATATTCAAGACAAGGGCTGACTGTGTAACATTGAAGAAGGACACATGAGTGATTGGACAATAAATTAGCAAATTAAATCCAATTTTTATAAATGTACAGGATACTCAGGAGTGAAAAAACCTTCAGTCCTAGCATTGCATATACAGTGATGGACAGTGAAGCTAACTGTAAGTACTCAGGAATGATATTTCTGGTTTTAATGTATAGTTCTATGAAAATGCCAGTTCAGTGCTCAATAGCAGCAATGAAAGCAAATTCGATGTTAGGGAAGGAAAGAGAGGAAAAAAGATAAAAGATCAGTATGTCATTGTTACAAAACCATGCTGTGCCTGAGTTCCTAAATGCATGAAGCTCTCTTCCACTCCCCTCCAAAAACTATATTATTATGGGCAAAGATGTAGAGAGGCGTGACAAGGAAGATCAAAGGTGTGGAACATCTGGTGTGCAGGGAAAGATTTAATAGAATAGGAGTCTGTTTCAAGTGATATGACTGATGGAAAGATTCGAAAGAGGCCTGTAAAATCATGACTGGCATGGAGTCGTTGTGTAGGGTTTGAATATTTCTTCTATCTTCAGAGCAGGAACTGAGGACCATCAACTTTGTTATGTTTTTATAGTAAACAGTCCTAACATTTTATATACAATGTCCTCATTGATAACTGTGTGGAACCAAGTTGACAACAAGCAGAAAGAAGTGGCTTTGCAAAAAATGCACTATCAAGCAAAGACCTTGTCAAAGTGGTTTTTTTGAATGCTGAAGTTTATGCTGTTAAAAAACCCTGATGTACAAATTAGTGTAAGAAAAAAAAACATTAATTGCTAAAAGGCAAAACACCACCTCTGGCTCAGAAATTTCCAGCACTGTTCTGGAAATTATTTCTACTAGGCACCATTTCTGCATGACTTCCCTTGGTATTTAGGATCAGCCATTGTTGGGGATGGGGTTTTAACCAAATTATGTATGACATCAGTTGTTTTACCAGGTGGCAGACTTACTGTATTATTCTTGCTTTTGGCTTTTTACCACTGTATTACTGCATTTTGGGTCTCTGTATTTAAGGGATGTTTGCATTTGCAGCTTGATATCATAATAACAATTTAGACTAATTAGGACATTCGTAAGTGCGCCTAACAGAATAATGCTGTCTTGGATGCTGGGTCCAGATTTATTTCTACTTGAATTTATCTGAAATCAATGAAGTAACAATGGTAATAAAGTCTCCTTTAGGATATTTTTTCCTCCTTTGGTTTCAAAGACTAAGATGTTACAGAAATGTGAATGTCAAAGCTGCTTCAAATGAAGTAGCCACAAGGCAGTTACGTATTTCCAAATCATCGGACCAGCACAATTTGCAGAGAGAGAGTAGGTGCAGAGAGCACATAGGGGAATAAACATCAGTGAGAAGTGGAGAGGAAGGGACTTCAGAGCCTTTCAGTTTATGCTGGCAGATGGGCCAGAACATTTGTCTTAGGAGACTTAATACGAAAATAGACATTAAAGTTATGCTGCTTCTCCTCCTTAAGACAAATCATATGCTACCTTTTTTTTTTTTTTCTTCCTCAGGGAAAGTATCGTATGTCAAAGAAAAAGTAGAATAAATTAGTATTTGGATATATGGATTTTACATGTGTGTTTCCTGGGTGTGAAAATTTCATTAACTCTTCTTTAAAAGTATGCTGAGTGCACCAAGCTCAGCCTCCATAAATCAGAATTTTTTCTGGGCCCCATGAAGTGTTTGGTTTAATCTGACTATCAGCCAAGGTATTTTCAGAGGAGAGACATGACAACTGGAAGCAACTGGATACTTGTCAAAGGGAGTAATAAAAAGCCCCAGAATGTAGCTGGGGTTCTGTGATTTCACACCCGGGAATATTAATTGCTGCAATTTTATTAAAAATAATAAATATATTTGTAATAGATTTATAACTTTCTGAGCTGTAGAGTATGTTATGTTATAGATTTTGTTAAGAATAGCATTTGATATACACAGTTTTAAAAGTGTTGGAATTCTTGTTTGATGCATATAGATACCTATGAATGAGAGGGTATGGGTGCAAAAGCAGTTTTTTCTACTATCTTTCCTAATTTTAAAAGTGTAAAAAGACCACTGGATCTCCTCTTACCCTGGAAGCAAATGGTTTGTCCTGAAATAATTGGTGGAATACTCACTTCTGGGCTATGCTCTGTGGTCTGAATGGTGAACAAAGAGATCACATCTCTCTAAAAATCACAAAATACAACAACAGCAACAGCAACAACGAACATTCTTTGGCACTGACATGAGGATGCCACAGGCAGTGGAAAGGTAACCTTAAAGCTACTGTAGATGAGCTACAGAGGCTTCAGGGTGGCATGAAGTTACATTCTATTTTAACTTAATGAAAGAAGTCACAAACACACAGGAAACTTCCATAAAATCTGGAGTGCCAGAGCTCACATCTTGGGACTTTCCATAATAAAAAGTGACTACTTTTCTAGACTCTAGAGATGTGTGACGTGTTTTCATGAGTCGGTGTACTAGCCATAATTATTAATAATATTTAGTATTCAGGCTTGAAGTGGAGTATACATGGATGTAAAAGAGAGTTTAATTAAGTACAATAAATATTAATTTTGGGGAGAGAAGATAACAGAGAGCATTCTTGTATAGCAAATATTTTTAATCTTAGTTTACTTTCCATTTTTACATGTAAAACATTCGGGGTTGTTGACTTTCACCTGGCTGATATTGTTTTTTATCTTGGGTGAAATACAAACAAAATACCCGCTTCAGGAATTTGAGGCACACACCTGTAGAAAACATTGCTCTTGGAGAGATGGCAGGAACAAGGCACCACCCCTCCACAGTCACATCCACGCAAGTATCAGCAGCTCCTCTGTGCTCACTAATGCAGGGGATCAAAGCCAGGCTCCCTTATTCTGAGAAGGGGACAACCAGGGCTTTCAGGTTTCGTTCTTGAAGCTCTCCACAAGCAGGATTGTCTTGTCTGACCTGGCCTTCGTATTTTATTTCTCTGCTAGCTGATTTTGTATGTTGGTTCCTGTCCAGACATGGATTAGTGAGCTTTTGGGAAGGTGTTGATGACCCCAGAATTCAGGCCAAAGAGTTCATATGGCTAAATTAGAAGCACAATCCCCTTATACAGATCTCAGGCTGAGGGAAGATTCCCCAGAGGACAATTCAGAGCATCTAAGTTAAGATGCAGCTCTGACTCACCCTGTGTAGGAGGTTCTTTCTCTCCATTCTCTTGCAGAGGTCTTTGGAAATTTAACCTCCTCAGAAAGGCACACAAGTTAGATTAATGAGTTAATCTAATTAATCAATTGATGAGCTGTCCAGCAGTGAAAAGCGGGTTGGTGAGACGTGAGGCAGTTGTTTCTTACTTCTTTTGAACCTGTTTTTTGCTAATAGACACTCAAAACTTCTAGCAGCTGTTGGCTAATTTTATACAGGAAACTGAGATTTTCGTATTGTTTCCAACAGATGTGTTCACTTGTCTCCAACCATTCATACAGGGCTAGCACTGCCAGCAAAATTAGCACAGTGAACCTCAGACTGCTGTTTCTGGCTCATACGTGGGGTTTACAGGAGCACCTCAAGCAGGGCAACACGGAATTTTGTGCTGCTCCTCCTTGGACTTCACCTCTTCTGTGGTATTTAATTCCTGAGTCCTGTAAAAGCATTCAATTAATAGACTTGTAAAACTTTTTTTTTTTTTTTTTAATTTCCTTTTTAGCGTAAAGCTACTCTGCCCACATTAATGCAGTATTTTCTGAGTGCTAAAACTGGAAGGCTGCGCATTCCCAGTGGTATTGTGTTGTGGCTGGGAACCTGACGTTCATTCCTTTCATTTAGTTTTAAATTGGAGGCAATGTGAGCCAGTTTATGTAAAAATGTTTTCATTAACAGGACCCAGATGCAGCATCAGAAGTTCTAGTGGAATTTTAAAAAATATACCTAGGATTTAGTCCTCTAAATAGAAGGTGGGTTAGAGCTATCTGAATTCCTCTGGTGTAATGCAGGCTGGGCCTGTAGATGCTGTCTTGCTGCCTTTTTTTTTTTTTTTACAGTAAGTTATGCTGGGCCATGATAAAAGGATGCCAGTGTTTCAGTTTGAAACCATGGCAACTAGAAGGGGTGATTTGCATGTTTGCATGACAATGTGATCGTGTTATCTCTGGAGATAATGCACGTAATACACATTGTGGAACTGCTGTACCTAAATCTATAGAGTGGGATGGAGAAGGGGAGGGGGGATCGCCTCTGTTTCTGCAGCAATCGTGGGTAAGAAATGAAGTTATTTTTTCCTCTTAGAAGGTCAAGAAACCTATAGATGTGTGTGAATTATCCTTTTGATTCAATATATTCAAATACTGGACTCAAGGACAGTTTCCAGGGACACCATCAGGAAGTGAAAAACTCCTCAAACTCGTCCTTTTCCCTCAGTTTGTATATCCTCACTCATGAGGAAGGTACCAATAGAAAATTTTTCCTGCTATTGATATAACTTTCTGCTAAAATGGCTGTCAGAGAAAACCTTTTGGAGAGGAATGGAGAGAAAATCAAGTAAGAGAATATGAAATGAAAATTTTTAGATTCAGTTTTAAGAGCAGGTTTGAAACTAGGGCTCTGCTGCCTTTGCCTTCACCATGTAACGGAAGTTGTGCTAAGTGACTGCTTTGATCAATTTGTCCTAAAGCCTGGCACAGATTTGGCACAACTGACTGCAGTGTAACCTTCAGCAGATTAAATCAGCCTTCCCAAACAGGAACCAGAAACTCTCATGGCAGCAGTGGATCTCTCTGCCATGAATTCTAAAGACAAATAGCAAGAGCAGGGTATGATTTTTTTTTTTTTTTCTCATTAATGGAGGAACAAACAGAAAAAGGTCCCTTGAAAGTTAAAGCTTAGCTACTGCAGAGTGTCCTCATGTATTATGAGTGAGAAACAAAGGAAACTGAGAAACTTCAAAGCTTTCTGTGGCATTCAGAGCTTTCTATCTTCAAAGCACCTCTCCCTTTTGTAGTTCTGCTCTGGGTTTAATTAATACATTTTAAATATTGTTACTGTAAACAGCGTCATCTTTGTTTTCTACCCAGTTCTTTTTCAGAGTAATTTAAATTATTTTATGAAGCTATCTGTCATCTTTATTTAGTGCCTCTTAACCTCTTTTCTTTTACAAATGAGTAGTCACCTCCAGTTGAGATTAAAACAACACTGGAAAGGGGTGTCTGTGCATGTGAAGCAGTCCAGGAAAAAAAAAATGCTTTGCCTGCCTTTTATCTATGTTCTCTAAAGTAAAAATAGACATAACCCTCTTGGTTCATGTACTAGCAATATTTTAATATTTTAAGATGGAAAAGAGATTTATAAGTTATAATTCATCTCCTTCTTTTCCTTTAGAAATCTAATTGTAGACACCTACATGAGAAAAAAAAATGTGTGAAAATGACACATCTGCATGTTTGTAGTCTTACTATTTTTTTCCTGCTGTCATTAATCTTTTTCACATGTATTCTGGGGATTTGGACATGGGGAGTAAGAGAAAAGAGGTCGACTAGAAGTATAACATTTTGCATCTTATTAAGCTCTTTTTGTCTGTAGAGACGAAAGTTTTATCTGTTAAAATCATATATTTCTTCTCCTGCAATATTGAGGGGGAAAACGAAGAATGTGATACTGCATGAATGAAATGTCATTTTGCCAATGTTTCGAAATACTGCCTTGTAGTTAACATTACTTAACTGTTAGAGTCTACGTGGAGTGATTTTTTAATAGAAATATCACAATACTAGGCATTTTAGTATTTTTTTCTTGTATTTAATCCCTTAAAATGAAAAGAAGAGGGAAAATAGGTAGTGAGGTAACTTGAGGAAAAACATAATAATATTTTTCAACTCTAGTAAGTGATATGAATGTGATTGTGCTCTCCTAACTGTGAGTTGCCAGTCTTATTTCAGTCCCGCCTCACACAATTTTTACTGTGCCACACTTGAGGCAGAGAAGAGGCTTTTGTAATGCCTGTGTATGATTTCAATCTCGCATACTTCCAAAACATAATCCTTCCTGCCCTCTAGAATGTAAAAGAACTTGAGTCAGAGGGCACTGAAGCTAATGAAAGCATTCCTTTTGACATCCCTGGATCTCAGTTCAGGCTTAAAGCGCACAATGATTGCTGCTACCTTTAATTCATTTTTAAGTCCTCTTTTCAAATCATGACTCATCTCTTCCCTCTCCTGTCTGAATATCCACCATTGTGGTCACTGCACACGTAAATGGCAGAGTCCCCAGTGCCTGGAAAGGAGGAGGATCAAATTTTAAATGCAGTCCCATTGGAGAAACAGGCTCCAATGGGAATAATTTATATAATATGAATATTTTTAGTTGTGCGGAAAAGCAAACACTTCTGCATCTTGACTTTCCGTGTTTGTGTGTGCATGTCGAGAGTGATTTTGAGCTTTATGTCAACCTTATTGTGAAGAAGGGAAGAAACACATACTGAAAACACAATGTGAGAATATAGAAAAATCAATCATTGTTTACCAGACTTGTGTCAGGCAAGCTCTTATTAGTCCTACCTGCTCCTGCAAGGTTTTAGGGAAGTCATAAATGGATGCTACACACTAAACACATATTTCTATTACTAATAGAAAATAAAATAACTTGTTCTAAGCTGGGTTTGCTTTGTGAATGCCATTTAGTCACAATTTGTCTATTTGCTTCCTAGTTGCATAGCATCTGGTTTGTATTCATCTCTTGCCTCTTACTGAAAGTTGCAGTCAGGCCTTACTCAAGCCTTTCATTTCCATTCTTTTATGTTAAGGTTCTTTCCCCTTCCCTTCCCTTCCCTTCCCTTCCCTTTCCTTCCCTTCCCTTCCCTTCCCTTCCCTTCCCTTCCCTTCCCTCCCCATTTTTTCCCCGTTTCTCCCCATTTTCTCCCCATTT
>VZRN01003464.1:767-27409 GCA_013397935.1 Dasyornis broadbenti | reverse complement strand
CTTCCCTTCCCTTCCTGGAACCTTCCTGGAACCTTCCCGGAACCTTCTCTTCCCGAACCTGCCCGGAACCTTCCCGGAACCTTCCCTTCCCGGAACCTTCCCTTCCCGGAACCTTCCCGAACCTGCCCGGAACCTTCCTGAACCTGCCCGAACCTTCCCTTCCTGGAACCTTCCCGGAACCTTCCCTTCCCTTTTAATATAGTTTGCATTCATGATGGATGCTTTCTTTTCCTTTTCCTTTCTCTTATCCTAAAAACTTCTTTATTGTAAACCTTTTCACTTAATTTCTATTTTTGTCTAGTTTTCTGGTTCCCCAGCTCCCTGCTTTTGCTGATATTTTCTGATCCTTCCCTTTTCATAATCCATTTTTCCTTATCTTTCTTTATACTTCCCTGCCTCTTTACAATGCCTATCCTCACTCTTTCCTCTCTTTGGATCTTGTTCTTGTTGTTTTTGCTGTCTGACTGCCATTCAAAGTACTGTGGTAACGTAACAGGAAGATCTCCTGAGACTCTATGAAAAATCCTGTGAAAGCAGCTGTCCTTGTGATGTTTTCAGCAGGAAAAGTGTGCAGAAAAGACCAGCAGTACCTGGGCCCCAAATTATGATGCTGCTGAACTGTCCCTTGTAGTTGTTTCTCCAAAGTCTAAAGATGGGAAGGGGTGTTCTTCCAGTCCTGACTTGCCCATGTCCTTAGTTTTTATTTAGAGCAATATGTTCAGGACTTTGGCTTGCTATCAGAAATATTCTCCCTGTAAATTTTTGCTAAGATCTGGTGTGGGTTTGTTTGTGTGTGGCACATGGGAGGTTTGTTTGGTATCCTTTTAGACAAAATGGCATTTAACCCACATTTAAATAATAAAACACATTTTTTCATATTTTAAATTATAATCAATTTATATATATATAATTTAATGTTATAATAAATTTAAATATTATAATAAATTTAAATAGTATAATAAAATACAATTTTTTCATATTTTTAAGTTTTGCTTGATATCAATTCATGAATTAAGTAAGGCCTTCAAGGGATTGTTAAATTAAGCAATGGATAACAGAAAAGAAGCCACTATAGCAACATTTTTTGCATGTAATTCCACAGCAAAATGTAAGCTTTCTGTCTATTTGTGCACTTCTATTTCAGGTTGTAAATAAAACCATCTCTAGTAAAAATAGAATAGTAACTTTAAAGATACAACTTCAAACGTGCCCAGAATGATACCGTGTTTCTCAGGTATCGTCTACATTATAAAATATAAAGGCCAGTATGAATTATAATTGGAAACTTTTCTCTTTTTTATTAAATTAGGCTTATCCTTATGCCATATGCAATTGGGGTTTTGTACTCAGAAAATCTTAATAATTCCCATTGTTATCATGTTTACAAACAAATCATTGTCAGTGAAAAAACCACCTGCCATTACATACGTTTTTGGTGGAATTATTATGTTGGGGTTTTTTAACCTTCTGCTAAATATATATGCAATACAGATGGAGTTGATGCTTGTGGCAGGTGTAGTTGGGTTCTTTTTCCTTCAAGGAAGAACTTATCAGGTGAAGCATAAGCTAATTTTTAAACTCCACTAAAGACTTACCTAATGTTTTGATAGAAAAATACAACAGAAAACATTTAATTTGTTTATTAGAAAATGGCTCATTGTTGTTAGAAACTCTCAGAGGTTCCTGTGTAAGAATCGTCTGCTTGTGTGTGTTTGACTGAAGTCAATGTTTCTGCACTGCTAAGTCAAATAAGTGTGTCTGTGTGAATATATTTATTTGTCAGCTTATTACCAGAGACTGTGCGTGTTTCAGTTTGGTCTGCAAGTCTGCTTATTCGTACAATAATCCTTTTGCCACTAATACTGCTAATTAAGGGTGTTCCTGTGCAAATGGCTGGTAGGTCAGAATCAGAAAAAACAGGTGAATATAAGGATAATGGCCATCTTCTGAAACTTGAGAATTTGTCAGTCATTTCCACATGGCCCTATTATAGTAGACAAATACGGTAAGAATTGCAAAATATGAAACTCTAAACAGCAAATTGTATTTAAAATGGTTCTCAGTGGCATATGTGGGTCTCAGCTTTTTCTCATGTTAATTTCCACATGTGGAAAATGTTGCATAAATTATTGTAATTTCATTTTCAAGTACAAGATCTGGTCCCCCGAAATTATGATTTATGGTGATTTGAGTCTACTCTTTTTCTATCTCAGTATAAGACAAGTTAGGATAGTATGGAAGTAAAAATAAAACATTGGGACATTAATCCATGTAAATGTTACGATCTCTTGTGACCTTTCCATCATTTTCTACATTTGTTAGTGGAATACATCTTCCTTTCATTCTTCTTTTGCCTTTGTCTTCCTTGCTCTGTGAAAATTAGCATGTTTCAATATTAGAGAATTTCCCAATTGTCTCAAGTCAATCATTTGACATTCATAGGTATTAGAATCAGTGGAATTTGCGTCACAGATTTCTCTAGTGTAACTCTCTGGGAGCCAAGCAGGTAAGATGCTGTTTTTCGTTGTTTGTCACAACATGGCATTTTTTTCCAGGTATATTTTTCAAGTTGAAAGAAAAAATGGATCATCACTAAAAGCCATTTTCGTAGTAGCTCCAAGGAGAAATAAGCCATATCGTCTGTATCTCTTTGGTTGCAAGGTAATTTGATGTACCTGTATTGAAGGCAGTGATACCAATTCTATAATTTTATCTAAATAGGCACTAACTTCAGATGAAACTATGAAAGCTAAATAATGCATACGCATCGGAAAGCACACTGTGCCCTTTCTATCTTCCCCAGCTCTCTAGTTTCTATCTAAATCAATATCTGTGTACTGCTGTGATGGCTCACAGCACGACGTGCATTTGGCATACTGAAACTGTTACATGCTTTAAAGCAACACAGGATCTTTTGGAAAGGCACTTTTCCCCTCAAAATGCTACTGCCAATGAAACCCCATACAAATGGTCAATAACAACCAATTGCCTCTGTTACAGAAGTCACTGAAATGGAAAAGTAACCCATACAACAGAAAATAAACTGAAAGGAAATTTTTATTCTGGATCCGTAGGGGGTTTTCTGTTTCACTAATCCAGAAAGCTTAACTTTGGTAATATATGCTTCTCTATTTATTTGCGTTTCTTTCTGGTCTTTACCTCTGTTACTATATAAAGGTGTTTTTTTCACAGCGTACTGCATCTCTTCTATAAAGAAGTGGATTTGATCTCTGGACTTATTTCAGTCCCAGGTTTTGGGTTGCTTTTTTTTCCCTTCTTTTTTTAGCAATATATTGAGGAAGTATCCATATCTACAGCAACAATTTGATTTTGAGCCAATCATTGAAAGTATAATTACATATCCATTCTTTCACCCGACTGCATTCCTGGAAATATGAGGAAATTTGAATTATTGTATTTGGTACTAGAAATAAAAACAGGGAAATAAAGTGTAATGGCTGGTGACGTCGTACAAGATATGACAATAGAAATATTAGCTCTGTCTGAAATTCAGGGGCTGATGAGGATTTCCTGACTGATATGTGGTTATGCTTATTTCAGCCAGGGCTGAAAATGTATGGGGGACAGAATAAGCCTTAAAAGGTTCCCTCTGGCAAAATACAATTGTTATATTACTGTGGGGGGGGTGGGGAAGTGTTCCTGGGTAGAAGCTTTGTAAAAGGTGAAAAAGGTCTGCTTCCTCCTTTTTAAGATATACTGGTGTGGCTGAACAAGTAACTATTAGATGTCAGAGTATTCCTTAAAGAACCACTCAGCTGTTACGAGTGGCAGGACACTCGCACAAGTTGCCCAGAGAAGCTGTGGATGCCCCATCCCTGGCAGCGTTCAAGGCCAGGTTGGATGGGGCTTTGGGCAACCTGGACTAGAGGGAGGTTTCCCTGTCCATGTCAGGGGGCTTGGAACTAGATGATCTTTAAGGTCCTTTCCAACCCAAACCATCCTATGAATGTCCGATTCTGTGATACTTCTCTACTTTTAGAGGACATGGTTTTGTATATAATCTCATGTTCCAGCTAAAAACTTCTGAATTAGGACAACTTGTGTTCTGTGATCCAGACTTCAAAAAACCTGCCCTGCCTGTTCAGAAAGTATCCTCTTCTATGTTTTGAAGAGGGCAAGTTTCGTCTTTCAGCCTTGGTCACAGCTGATTTGCAGCTCCAGTGCTCTGGGAACATACAATTTTCTCCTGCTCTAATTTCCCTGAGGAGGGCTGTGATCCCCACTTCTACTCGGGCTGGGATATAGCGGAACATGTGCGAGGCGATAGCACTTTGGTCAGTATGCATTTCTTCCCAAAATCTGGGAAGCCCTAGGAAACATCAAACTTCAGCCAATTTGTGCTTACACTAGGGCAGTGGAACTGCAGGTTGGACTTTATTATAGTCTTGAAAAGAAAATTGAGGTCTGTGAGTACAAAGGTAGAAATGTTGCCTTAAACTTTCTTCTTGTAATTTGTGCTCACAAAGTGAAGGTACTTTTCTGTCATATACAAAGGTCAATCAATACATGAAATGTGCCGTACATCTCTTCTTGTTTTTACTTTCAAAATCTCATTACCATTGCCGGAAAATACTTTTGCAACTTTTGAGTAACCCACTCTAGCAATCATGACTGCACACTGTGCTGTTATTTGAGAAGATGTTTTTAAAAAGAATTAGAAAAAGGAAAGAAAATGGTCAAAGGGAATTGTTCAGCCTTTTGGCTTTCTTTTTAGTTTCTATGTCTGTTTGCTATTTAAATATTGTGCATTTCCAGTCTTTCATTCTTACGAGTTTTCATTGGTAGCTTTGGGAAGACTAAAATGAAAAAAATATTGTTTGTTTCTATAATTAACATTACAGATTGCTAAGCAGAAGAATCTACAGTAAAAATTCCCTATTTATATGTCATACATTTTGCTAAGTCTGAAAGGTGCTACATGATGCTCTGTAAGTTATGTGCAGCTTCAATAGCCACAATTATATTTAACCAAGTAATTTTAACTAAATCTAATATAAAATAGATTAAAGTATCCATGGCCTCTAAAATTAGGTCAAAGCTTTTCAGTGCAAATACAAGTCTTCAATACCAACACCTGAACGAATATATTTCGGACTTAATTACTGAGTTTACCTGTGTTCCCTGTTATAAAGCCTGGTTTATTTTGCCTTTATTATCTCACCTGATGGTCCCAACCTAATGAATTCATATGTTCACAGCGAATCCACCCAACCAAATCACCAGGCTTGTCCCATGTGCTGGCAGATCCCTGTAGTGACCCTCAGGTTGGGCTTGCTGTGTCCTCTCCTGCTCAGAGTTGGTTTCTTCCTAAATCTTCGCTTCCACAGGGATGTCTGAGCTGGCTGCCCCTCTGCCCTCAATCACTCCAAAGCTGCAAGTCAACACTGCATCACTTTGTATGGAGTTTTGTATATCTAGGATGGGAAATAATGTCACACTGAAGTGTTTCTGCCTTTCAGACTCTTGATAAATGTCATGGTCTTCAGGTATCATGTGCACACCAGCTTACTTTTGACCTGTCAACCATATCATTTGGAGTAATGAAAGGCATAATAGTAAACCAGATCTAGGAACAGAGGCTGAAAGATGCTCTTGCATCCCTTCTTTTCATTTACTTTTAATCCAAAAGGGATTTTTTTTCTATTTTCTGAGAGAAATGAAGGTATTCTATCCATTGGGGGTAAATGTGGTAAACTCTTCTTGTGGTAACCTTGCAAGAATAAACCAGGGCTTTATTTTTCTCTATTACCTTACATTGGTATGAAAATTATTTTGGAAATCTAAGAAATACTTTGCTGCTTTTTATTGTATATTATGCTATTCCAGCTCATCCTGAACTTTGATTTTACTCTCTCTGAAGGTGTCAATGATCCGTAGAGGAAGAACTGTTCCTTTTCACATTACGATTATGAAAAGTTTTAAGAGAAACAAGTAGTAAATGCATATACACAATAAAATGGGTCAGATTAAAAATCAGACACTTCCTGTTTGAAATAAAAGTTTCTCTAGGTATACAGTCTTCAGCTTTCCTTTACAATTTGACATCCAGAAGTTGTTTGGAGTTATATAATTCATCAGATGAATTACTCTAACACATATTGGACATAATATTGTCATTCAGAAAATGCAAATTTTACTTGACAGTCAGAATTTGGGAGAAGCAGATGCAGCATGGCAGTGAGGTTCACCTTGGGCCAGCAGTGTGTCCAGGTATTTTACTTACCAGGTTTATCGTGATTATGCTGTGCTAAATGTTGTAACCTTAAGGTGCTACAACCCCCAGGGCTCCCATAGCATTTGGAGTTTGAGTCAAGGGCAGTTATGTCAACTGTGTGTAGAAGTCTGTTGCAACTGTCCCGGTTGGTGGAAGGACAGGGAGGATACTCCTGGCTCATACTGCCGTGGCTCCAGCTCTGTGATACGTGCATATCAGATGCTTTTTGGAAAAATGACAGTGAGGATTCTTTCCATGTAATTTCCATCCAAATTTCAGTGATTTTATTGGCTGTGGCTTGCAGGATGCCACGTTCAGATCTTCATTCATCTCCCTTTAGACAGTGCTTATTTTTAGTGCTGCAGTCGCCATGGTGCCTGGGAGAGAGAAAACGTTTCTGTATGATACAACCTTGGAGAAGTTCCCTGTTAACGTAGTAAAGATTGTCATCTGTGATATCATATCTTAAAAGCAGCAATAGTGAGAAGAAAAGAATAAAAAATCAGATTTCCAATATACCCACAACGCATAATTGTTGTGTGTGTATACCTACTTTATTATGATGCAATGACAAACCTGGAGCAAGAGGAAGGGTCAGAATACCAGCAATAGAAAATATCACTGTTATTTGATTTATCTATGTCACAGATGTTATTGTAGCCACACCTTTCTCAGACTTCTTTAGGAAGATGAACATCTCTTCCTAAGTTAGATCACTAATATGAATTATTTTCTGGTTTTGGATCCTTTCTGTAAAAAGCCCCACTAACTCATAACAAGAACTAGGAGCAGTATATTCCCAGGCAGCTGGATAAGCCAAGTATGTTCAAGGATAAGCAACAGTATCAGAAAACTTTGTCCAGTTAACGTTTGAATGATTTTCATATTTCATTCTCACCCTTTTCCTCATCTTGTCCTTCTAATATCAAACAATCTTCAGGGAAAGGAATATATTTTGAGCACTTGTGTATTCTAAATATGGTAGGAACTGGTTATTTTTGTATTGTAGCTTTAAAAGGCAGGATTTTAAATGTGAAGAGCAGAATTTTTTCAAAAATAAATAAAAAAGAAAGCAAAGAAACCAAACAAAAATCATGCCTAGGAAAAAAAAAAAAAAGGACTGATTTGAAAGATTTGAGTTTTAATCTCTGTGATCTTCTGTCCTAAATTGTTTCCTTGAGTTTATTAACCTGAGCATATAAAGTATTCCCAACTGGTCAATTAAGTCTTGAGAACTGTCCCACCTCTCACTTATTTTAAGTGTAAAACTGCAACTTGAAATACTTGCTCTGTGCTCTAGCCCTCACAGTTGCCTTCTGTGGCCAGTTAGTATTATTCCAAAATGACGAGTTTCCTGATACCGTGATACTGAACTGCTGCTCATGCAGTAATTTTAACAGTGATGTTTCTTTCTCAGGAGTCAGAGGATTTGTTGCTCATCTATCTACAGCTTCAGGGATACAAGGCAGATCCTAATTTTGCCATTCATTGCAAAGCTATCTTTTTTTCCTAATAGCCTCCACGCTTCCAACAATTTCCATCAATCTGATAGCTTGTTTGCAGAGATAATCAGTCAGATTTTTCAGCGCTTTATAATCTTCAGTAACAATTGTGTTTTGTTATCCTTTGATCATTATCTCAATTACTTTATTTTTTCTCTTTCACTTTAATCCCAAGATTCAAGGTCTTTGAATTTAGACATTGCAACAATTGAAATCAAAATGATTTCTGGCCACATTTGAATAGCTGCTAAGTTCTTTCAAAACAGATTTTACAAATCTGTGTCATTTAACATTATGGACAGTGGAAGTGAACAGACCTGCAGTAAATTCCTGGTTAGAAGAAACTTCTGAAGGGAATTCAGATGTTCAGCTATCAGATGCGTATATGCCAGTGGTACTGGATGTCTTTAGCATCCTGTGAATCAACCCACGAATATGAGAAGCTCAGGTAAATAAATACACAAAGGAATGGACAGCAGCATGTCATTTAGATGCAGTTCATTTCTGACATGACCCATCTGTCTTCTGGAGCACATGAAAACTCGTCCCTTCTAATAACCATTTTATCATGTCTGACAGAGTTTCTCTTCCTGTCTTAATGCTGGACTGATGTGGGCTAAGCACACCCTGGCAGCACTTGCGATTCAAATTTCTATTTTGTCTTTTGCTGGAAAACAGATGATTGATTGCCAGTGCAGTTCAGAAACACATAGGCCATTCATTCCTGGCTAGTTTTCTTCATACACTTTCTACAATTGTCACTGGTTCCCTCAGTTCTTATTACAGAGCAAATCATTCCCTTGCCCCTCATCCTGCTGTGCATTCAAGGTTCCCAGCTGTCCTCATTTTCTCTATTCTTTTAGGAAAATCTCTTCAAGAATCTGCTCTTCAGTGCCTTTTCCCTAATTTTCTGTGGTTTTAGGATCTCTTGTAGTGCAAACCCACATGGGATATGGTCATTTGCATTATTCAACCCTATTATCTTGTTACTTTAAGCCATGCCACTTTCAATTGAAGTTGTCTAGTGTATTACTCTAGTTGTGGTTATTCTTTGCAGCGTTTACTTTGATCCTCTTCTTCAAATGCAACATTTGAAAACCCTCTCTGCCTGATGCTTTTCTCCTTTATCTGAGTGTCATGTACATGCGATTGCTGACCACAAAATACATTAGTTTAGCAAACATTTGTTCTCTCCAAATGTTAGCTGTGCTGCATTCTTTGTCTTCTAAAAGACAAAGGTACAGGCATAGAGATAATTTTATGACAAACTAATAGATGACAGGAGATTTTTGTCTCTTTCTAACTCTGTGTAACTGACACAAAAATTATCTAAGTAATGGGAAGGATCATAATTATTTTTATTTTTCCCGTAAGGATTCAATGAAGAACTGATTAAAGTTTCTAGAGCATTTTGGGAATCTGGATCCCAAAATTATTGTTATCTTTTTCCTACCTGAAGACAATTGAACATTCAAATGTCGTTAGAACCTTGTTTTATTTCTCATCGCTCTTTAATTTAATTTGTCACAAGGTAAAATTAGCCAAGTGTGCTTGAAGTATCTTGTACTTCTAACTGGCTGAGGTAATGGTAGAGGCAGTGTCTCTGGTTTAATGTTATTAATGGCAAGATTTTCCGCCTAAATATTCACTAGGTACATCTCAGAAAAGTAACCTCATAATTTTATCTAATGATAAAACTTCAGCATCTCATTTACAGGAGAAAATGGTATAACGTGTTTGGTTTATTTTTCCATAGTGAGAAATCCTTGAGGAAAAAAATCAAATTTCACTGTTTCCAGGTACTACTGTACCATCAAAACTTTTATTTTAGGATTTAATTTAGCTAATTTTTCTAAGTATTCCACATTGAGGGCTCCTGTAACTGGGGTGAGTTTTAAAACCCTTGGAGAAACAAGGCTTAACTTATGGGGAAATGTAGATGAAAAAATTCATTTGCCTGCCCTTTCCTATACTAAATTATTATATTTAAAAATAAACTTAGACCAGGTAGATGCAATGTCCTCTTCATAAGCCACTATTCAGGCTAAAGTATTTCCAAAGCCTGTCAGCAGTCTGGGGTCTTATATATTGGACTGTCCTGCTGTTTGTAAAGTATCTAATAAACCTTTCCATCAATATACTTTATCCATTTTTCTTCAGGACTTTTGATTCAGCCATTTTCCATCCTCATCCCCAATTTTCCTTTGGACTGATTCCCTCAGAAAACTTCCTACTCATTGACATCTTTACCAGTCTCTTTTACCAGGAGGATTTTCATTTGAGCTGAATAGATTATACTTCTATTTGTTTCGTAGCAAATACGTATTTTCTTAAAAAGAAAAAAAAAGTTGCTGTCTGTTATTTATTAGCAATAATTTGTTTGCTTTCCTTCTTACCTATATCTAATTTCCCTGATTTCTTATGTCTCCCAAAATTCTGGAGGGTATAGTAAGGCCTGCTTTTTCTTTCACTGCAAAAATTTATGGGCTATTTTAATACAGATTAGTGCAAGTGCAATACCAAAGCACTGTAGGTGGTAAAACCCAGTTATCATTTGTATGATTAGTTTCACCTTGTAGCCGTGTCTCTGAAAAATGCAATTAACAGTTTCATATTCAGCATAGCTGGCTTTTATTCCTGCTGCATGGTGTGCAACATTTGCATCATAAAAAAACCCCTAATTGGTAAACACAGCCTTGCCAGATTCTCTGCAATTCACCCAATTCTCGTCCTGTTAATTGGCTCAGCTTCAACACCCGTTGGATGAGTTTTCAAAGGCAGCCGCAGATTAGAGAGCTTGCAAGCACTTGTGTTTCACAGGACTGACTCCAAGGAGACTGAGGGAGGAAAAAAAAATATTTTAAATGAATGCTGAATGCAGGCGAGCTCTCTGGTCCAAGGGTTGCCATGGAAACTGTTTTGTCTGCTAATCTGATAGCAGAGTGTATGTTTATTGGTACACATCTCTAATGACCTTCAGAGCCTGAACTCAGCTGGAAAGTGGTATTCTACCACTGTGGTCAGAGACAGCAGCTAAGTGATTACATCCTAAACTCTATTATTGTAGCTTATACTGTTGTCAGGTGGGTTGGGTTTTGTTTTTTTCCCTTCGTTATTGTTGTTCCCTGCTATGCATTGCCCCAAAAATGACAATTTGCAGTGCTTAGATGCATAGCTTTGGTAGCAGATACCGTGTGTCAGACACAGGATGTAAAGTTTTTAGGGTGAGGTCTTTAAGCTGGAAAGTCTTGTATTGCTGAGCTGAGGGAATTTGTCACTTTTCTGTCTCTAATAATGGGTTACTTCAAAATAGCTGTGATTCTAAAAAAAAAAAAATATTAAAAAGATAAATTTAAAAGGATGTGTTATCCTGGAAAATGAAGGAAATGTGATATTCATCTTCCTGATAAACAAACAGATTTAAACTCAATCTTTTAAACCTAAGCAATGTTTTTTCTCCTACTATTAGAAAAAGTAATTCTCAGAATTCAAGAGTTATGCCTTTAAGTCAGAGACATTAATTATAGCTGCTTTGCTGACAGTTTTAATTTTGTAATAATAGTACACAAACTTATTATTGGAGCAATTTCTAGAAGCGTACAAAACCAAATTGTATCCTAATTAACCAAGCAATCTTTCTTTAAATCTGGGGGTGTATGAGTGTTGACTCTGCCGTAATTACCAGCATTGCATGCATGGGTGCCATACGATAGCCAATT
The DNA here is from genome assembly GCA_013397935.1 of Dasyornis broadbenti. Lineage (NCBI taxonomy): Eukaryota > Metazoa > Chordata > Aves > Passeriformes > Dasyornithidae > Dasyornis > Dasyornis broadbenti. The sequence continues at coordinate 15,953 of VZRN01003464.1, read as the reverse complement.
AATACAGGAGCTGTCAGACTCATACAGGGAAGGATTTTGGGTTCATTTTCAAATCCTACAGACCAAACGGCACCTTGGCCTTGTGCAGATTGTTTGTATCAACCTCCACCAAGGTATCATTTCAACCTTTAGGGTTTAAGCATTAACCTAGTAAAAATCCTCAGCTTTGAGGTAAGGGGAAGGTGCTGGAGGAGCACTGTTAAGTCTGTGCAGCTCATGGGTGTGAGGGATGCATGGCATGGAGTTTATGGGAGAGCTGGAGATGCAGGAGATGGGCTGGCTGCTGCCTCGGGCCACCGCCAGCCCTGGAGGTTTGCTGCTTTTTGCCCATACCAGATCAGATAAATCTGCTGCCAGGCTTGTCCTCCTTCCCTGTGAGTGGTCTGCAGGCCCAATCCCAGGCTTCCCAAGGGGCAGCTGGAGTCTCCAAAGGTAGAGAGATCCAACAGAGCAACATCTGAGGGTTTAAGACACAATAAAAAGGAAAGTTAAAGGACATAGTAGATGAAAACAAGCAAGAAATACCAAAAATTCAGAAGCAATTTAGCTACCTACAGCCACCTACCTTCAGTGAGTGTGAATGGTGAAGGCCACCAAAAAGAATGAAAGAAAGATCTTGAAGCAGAGGAAAATGTATAGAAGAGGCTCAAAGGTAACTGCTATTAAATGAAAGAATCATCTGAATTATTTTACCTACCAGGATGTGTGAAGTTTGGTTTCCTCTCTTTAAAATCTTTGATTTCAAAGTTTTGATCCTGGTCATTAACGAGGAAGTAAGGGAATGAGCATCCTGGGGCTACGTCTCCATTGTTGTGATCTCCTCTGTTCTTTTGTTATTACTGCCAGAGCTTAGGACACAGGGGAAACATCAGAGACCTGCAAACCTTCCTGGTGGTGAGGTCTTGACATCTGCAACTCTCAGCAAGCAGCACCAGCCCACACCTGTGGTCCTGCAGACACCAGTCTCCTGCTGCACCTCTCCCACAGGGCTACAACACCACCTTCTTGGGGAAATGGGATAAAACCTGTCTCCATGCTAAGATATCAGCTGTTTCCTTAGCTGAGCTGCAGTCATGTTAGTGTCAGATCTTCAAACTGTGTTAGTGCAGAGAATTTCTTTTTAAATGTCTTCAGAAAGGAGCTTTCCATCCCTCCTGGTCATTCCCCTTTATTCTTCTTTGCCAAAATTTGGTCATTGAGTGTGGCATCAAATTTTCTTGTCCTCAGAATGCTTCATTTCTTGGCTTGCCCCTCTCCCCATTCCAAGCTTCGATCTTTAAAAATTAAATAACCTGGAGATTAATATCAACCCTCCTTTTATTTTCATCTATATTAGCTGTTATTTTCTTTTGAAAATATCAGTCCCTGCATTTTATGAATTTGATTTAAGCCATTGGCTGCAGCTGCTCCAGTCGAGCAGAGCCGTGAGCTAGCTTAGCTGTGGAGGCAATTCCAAGCTGTTTGTTTGTGCAAGGGCTTCAGAAAGGGAGCTGCTATATGTTATTGGAACAAAACAGGTATTTTCATGCAGGAGTTTGATTCTTCTCTTGATGAGATAGAAAAATGCATAAAGTAAAGGCTAGGCTAGTTTTGTGGTTTTTATCTCTTTGAAGTTTTGCTGACTTTCTTTACAAAAGCCGACTTATGTTCACAAAACCAAAAATCTTCAAATCACCATCATGTGCCTTTCTTTTCACCAATTAGGGCATTTATCTTCATGTATGTTTTAAAAAATAATGACAATGCTTTCTGTTCTGCTGTGTGAAGAGTATCCAAGACCCTGGGCTTATCCAGAAATTGATTTTCTTTTTTATTTTTTTTAAGTGGAAGAAAGATGGTTGCAATTTTATTCTTTCATTTCTGTCATTATTCCTTGAATGCAGTCCTCCAGTCTGCTTCTGAAAGGTGCTTGAGAACCCTGATTTTTCCCCCTAAATTACCAAGTTATTAATGATCAGCTTTGTATCTCAGTAAGAAGTGCAGTTAGGGCTACTTACTTAGTAAGCTGTTCAAAGCTAATTTCTACATCTCCTCTAGAGCCCCAATCGCGATGCAAGTGAAGTCAATTGAAAACCTTCAGTGCAGAAGGACAAAGTTCTAAATTGTCCCATTTCTTTTAGTTGGGGTTGGCTCTGAAAAAAGCTTCTTTATATTAAAAAAAAAAATCCATTGGCTGTTTTCTGCTTGAAAAGGATGGTTACAGGAAATGTATTTGCACTTTAAAAGACGAGGGAGCAGATATGGAAAGCTGAGTTTTGTCCCCTGAATGAGAAAAGTGATATATGTGAGTACCAGTGCTTTTCACACTTTGCAAAGTGTATATTATGTCTCAGTAAAAAAATCCTTCCTTTGTATCTGATTCTAAAATACGTGTGTACCATGTCTCTGTTGCTGTAAATATTTCTGGTGATGTTAATTGAACAGAGCACAGTTCAACCATTTTTAAAATACAAGGATACCTGCATCAAGATGTACTGAAAGTTCCAGCCTTTTGTTTTTATAGAAGATAAATGAAGTTGATCAGAATAAAAACGTAATTAACTCTTTCATTTGATATAAAGTATTTTATTAAGGTCACTTTTACAAAGCATTCCAAGCATTTTCAGTTTTCAGGCTGATAAGGAAAAAAGTGCCACTTTTCAAAATTCAGAGTCCTTCTTTTCCCATTTTAATATCTGATGTAAAAAATAAAGAAACTTTTCTTTGGAAGAATTGGTGTGAAATTTGCCATGTATTCTTATTCTTGAGCATGTAAATGTTGACACAACTGATTTTACTCTTCCAGTAGTTCAGGTTTTTAATAGAATTCTATAACATCTGGGAAGGGAAAGAAAAAAATGTGTTTCCTGTCTACCTGAATAGTCTATTCTGGATATTGCCACTCCTATTTAAAGTGTGGAAAGAATTTTAACAAATATTTTGTTTATGTAAGCTAGCATTGAAACTGAGTCATCTGTTTGATTTGTTATTCACTTTGGCTGGTGATAATTATTTCTAGAAATCTCATTAGTTTAACCTTTCTATATAAGGTTTCAATCCGGTTTATCTACAGAGACAAAAAAAAAAAATTCTGTAAAAGGGCATTAGGTATTTTTCTATATCTTATACAGTCTGGATTTTTTTTAACAGAGAAGACCCAAAATAACTTTTCTTTTTAATTTTTTTTTTTTTTAATTTTACCCACATTGGGTGAAAAGGTGTTATGACATTCAGGAGTACTGGAGTAGTTTGTTCATTCCTTGCTACCTTGATAGCTGTGGTAGTGAATCACTGTTGAGTCGTTATCATCATCAGTTATGGAGTGCTTTACTGATTTTGTCCAGCTAATGCACGGGTGTTCTGCCTTTCTGTGCAAGGCTGAGTTAGCCAATCATTACAGCACCCTCAGAGTCACCACAACCACAGGTATCAACCTGATATTTCCTTCAGGAAAAAGTGAGATGCCCTGTTATAATTTCAGAGAGACGAAGTTGTTAAACTGAAGGGAATCTGTCTTCAGAATGTGTCTGACCTTCAGCTGTGTTATTACATGTCTGTGTTCTACTAACTACTCAAATTTTTAAAAGTACCTTCTATTTTACCAAAAACAATGTCTTGTGAAATATTAAATAAATAATTCCTATATTTTTGGATACTATTTAGTGATATGCAGGGCTAAATTTCTCCAAAATCTTGTTCTTAATTGTATGCTTCACTTTTCAACAGTTAAGCTGTCTTTTCAGGACTTCAATTGACTGCAGTAGAGAATTTCAAAAAGAACTCATTTCCAAATCATTCCACCCACATCTTCCTTGTTTTACAGAATCTCTTAAGATAAAAAGAAAATTTTTGTGTTTTCTTGACCTTTATTTAAAGAAGGCAAAGCATTTGACATACATACTGAAATGAAAATGCAGATGAAATCTGAAATTCTTTTCTTCTCTCTGCATTCCATCTGGAAATAACAGCATGTGTGGTTTCAACATAAAATTTGCTTGAGAAGCAAAGTCAGACTTAAACCTCTGCCTATATGTGTACACACACAAAAGAATATTTTCAGCATGAGAAAATGGCCCTACCGTTTTAAAATTCTATTTAAATTTCCTTTTGTTAAAGATGTCATTCTCTGTAATAGAAAATGGATAAATTAGTGGTGCTTATTTCCTCTGCCTCGTGTGTAATTATGTCCCTTAATTCTGTAATCTCTATTTTTATAAAAGTACGAACAAATGATCACATAAGTCCAGCAGCTCCATCATTACATGGGAAACATCCATTGCTTTGTGACTTCAAAATTTCTAAAATAGATTAACCTATCCCCTATCAGTGAAAGGGCTGTTTCATGAAAATACTTCTTACATGTTCTTCTTCATTCAAAACTTACTCTACCAAACAGCTCAATGTGACGATGTCACTGTTTGCACAGTTATCTTCAAAGCTGATCCTCTTCTCGAACAAGAAGCCTATTTTGAATTTAAAGTATAAAATATTCCCATTAAAATTCATAGAATTTGGCTTATCTATATTGTTCTGTGCATTTGGCATTTTAAATAATATAGTAACCTCCACAAAAGGCAAGATAGATGAAGAGTAATGCCAAAATGTCAAGATTATGCTGCTTCTTCCACTCTGTCATCACACTGCACAAACACTGCAGACAAGTTACTGCCAAGCTAAAGGGCCACACAACATGAGAAAACCGCAGATATAAAAATATATGTAATCATTCAGAATCTATGATGTGCATTTTCTGTTGACGTATATATTGGAATATCCATATAGAAACACCATTAATTTCTTACTAATTTTTCTTAAGGAAAAAATTTATCTTTTATTCATGCTGTTTCAGATGTACATCTCAGAGTGCACTTCTGATTCTCCGTCCCCAGCTCTGTGTATTGAGATCAAATTACAAGTTTATCCTCTCAGGTAATCTCCTGACCCCACAGCTCCGAGTTATCACCAGGGGTTTCCACAGTGGGTCTGACTTACTTGCAAATCCTCCACTTGGAGACACTGGTGGCAACCAAATAATGACTTGCAACCCATTTACAATTTGTTTAAAACCAAAGCATGTCAGAGAAGAGAGACATTGCTTTGAATTTATATTGCATCTAAGTTTCCCCAGCCTGGACTCAAGACTGAGCAGTGCCTTTGGACATGCTTTGCAGAGTCGTGGTTCCTTTATCCGTTTGCCAATCCAGACTGCCTTTGACAGGGCTTCTCCTCTCATCTCTAAGCTCCCCTGATTCAAACACTTCACTATCCGAGCTCGAAAATGCAGGTTTGTATCCCCCCTGGATATCTCACAATTTGGTAATTCAGTGCACCATGCTGGGGTCTCTTCTCGCCATTGCACTGTCACCCTGTTTGCTTTTTCAATCACTTCCAGCATAGGCTTGGTCTGCAAAACTCAATCACAGTAATTTCTGTCACTGGTCTGGACAAGTACAGTTTCCATAGAACTGTTGCATCTAGCACTCATTACAGTGATAGATGTCAGCTCTGCTGTCACAGATGTGTTCCTCAATGACGTGTTATGGTGCTCCAGCCTTGTACTTTAAAAAGCTTTATTCAGTTTGTAAATATTTATTTAGTGATCAAAGTCTGAAAGTAGCTTTCCTTTCTGATTTTGGGGTTATTTTTCCTCTGTCTAAAGAAGGTTTCACAGTTAAATGCCACTTCTAATCTGCTTTTCTGTGTCTAGAGTATATTTTATTAACCCTTTTTTTTTTATTATTTTCTTCAGTGATAGATTAGTAAATTCCAAAGTAGCTTAGAAACATTGCTTAGTGACCTTTTTGTTCTTTGCATTTTTTGAGGAGAAATCAACAAAAGACAACAATAGTAACCTTTCCATATTCATTACCATAAGCTGCACTGACCTTAAGAAGCAGTCTTATGATTCCACACTTGTATACAGGGTACGGCTGCGGTACGGATTTCAAGAACTTGACAATTTTTCTCTTCTTCGGGCTGTGAGGGACAAAGAAATTAGTTATATTTTAGTACCTGTGCATTTGCACAAAATGGAATGATGGTGAATCTCTCAAATCTTATATTGTAAAAATAATGTTGTGTGAATGTTTCTTTTAAAAATCAACTTCTAGTGATATTAAGTATAAAAGTTTCATTGTTGGGTTTAATTTATTTAAAAATAGGATTATTGCTTTTTAATCTATTTTTTTTGAAAGAATAAAAATTAATTTTAAAAATATTTTATTTCCCTTCTATTAAGAGAAGGATAGGCCAGATGAGGAGTAGGAAACAAGTGTAAGGTCAGCATTGATGAATTTACATTATTGGATTAAGCTTGATTTCTGGAGTTTCTTGATATTTTACTACTCTTACTGTAAAATCTACATTCTTTTCTGGGAGATTTTCTAAAGGAAAAAAGAGAGCAGGAAATAAAAATATGTATAATTTGTAGACTTATCTGGTGAAGTAAAAATAATGTCTGGCTCATAAAGAATTAAGTGATGGTAAAACTATTGTATTCTATATGGAGCAGGCCTGGGGTTTTAATACGGTATTAGTTGGTGATAACATAGGACAAAATTGTCAGAAAAAGGCAAACCTGTATTCTGGCAAAACTCTGAAGTCACCTCTTGGTCCTCTCTGTCTTTATAACCTGAAAAATTACTGTGTGCCTGTTTTGCTGCCTACACACACACCATCCCTTCCTAGATTATTAATGAATCTATTAAATAGCCAGTGACCTAGAAACTAACCACAGGATGCCGTGTCATTAGCCCTTCACCGTGATAAAAAAGCACCATTTAATCATATCCTTTGGTTTTTCACTCTTCTGGTCATTTGTTCTCTGGGGCAGCGTTTTCTTCTTTACGTTCTAATTTCTTACCTATACTCATCTATTGTAACAGACCTTGAAAAATTATTTTGTCAGTCCAAATAAGGGTTGTCAAAATTTTCTTCTTCCTTCACTATTTTATCAACATATCACAAGGCTTCTAAGACTGTAACTCTAAGACATGTTTTCTTCAGCACTAAAACAAACTTGTTTTTTCTGTTGTGCCCCTGTTACTGCCTACTCCATAGTAAACACTATGGGAGCTGGGCTATATGGGTTTTTTTATTAAATATATAATACAGGTTTTAAGAAAATTTATTGTACTTGTAATCTAATTGAGGTTCTCCAGCAATTATAGCAGCATAACTGTTGGTAAGGACATTACAATATATGTGAGGGGAGTGGAAACGGTGCTTTTGGGGGCATTTAAGATCTTTAAGATTAAGATTCTAGAAAATAACATACAGAGCTATAGCCTTGAGAAAAGATATGATGTTTCTTCACAAAACCAGCACTGATGAGCCCCTTTATTATCATCATCTTCCAAGTGTTTTGTTTTTCTGATTCGAGCTGCCATTTACATTCGGTGGTCAGTAATCCCCCGGAGTGATTCTGTATCTCTGCGCTGATTTTAAATACAGCTGCAGTGCGCTGCACACATCAGAGAAGCAGGGAGAGTGTATTTTATACACATTTCAGATAACTTTTAGATGCTTTTTCAGAAGCTTGCTGTTTATTCCAGAATGCCTGGCACCTCTCTTTTGATAGAATATATTCTTAATTAGTAGAAAGGAGCAAGGGTCTCCTGTCTCATTGAGGCAAAGGATCCTTTGCCTTCTCGGATAGACCTTTCTTTTCCTTAACTGCTTCATTAACCTGTGACGGTCTTGAGCAAATTTTTCTCATTCTCCTCATTCTGATGTCCTCCAAGTATCTCTTTGATTTTCTCTGTAAGACAGTTGTAGACTCTCAGATTTTCCTCTTTTAGAGTGTTGGCTGTGGCTGTTGACTTCCATTGGAGCTCTACACTTTTGTTCCAGAGTTTAATTAACTTCCATCTAACTTAACTGGCCTCTTGAATCTTGCCATTACAAAATTATTCTTTTCTTCCTGATTTCTTCATCATGCACTTGTTTCCTTCTTGGAGATTTTATTTAATTTCTGTTTTTCCTGTTCTGATTAGCCTTTGGGCTATCATTCCTCCAAAATTTCTCCTTTGAAAGTTCACTAATATGGTGTTGTTTTGTTAAAAATACCCTACAGACTGTATCTGGAGTGGGATTGCCTGTGGTAGGACCGTAGGACAGCAAAACAGTGTCATTAGCAGTGCTATGTCTTTAATTGCTCAGACTTAATGAAATAAACTCTTTGCTTTTTATGTTGGTTTATTTTCATGTGAGAAAAACAAAAGTCTGTCAGAGAAGTAATTCCAGTTCTACAAGATTCTTTTCCATTAAGAAGCAAAAGTGAAGCGCATAGTGCTAAGCCTTGGCTTCCGTTTGATAGAGGAAATCCTGTATCCTACGCTAATTCCACTAAAATGTGATCCTTTCTGTGAGCTGGAGCCACACAAGCAGTCCCTTGCCACCCCAGAGGGTGTATGAGTGTCATCCCTTGAGGTGCCATTCATCCAAGTGAACTCTCATTAGGAATTAGTGGTCCCTTTGTAGTCAAAGCAATGGCAGTGCCCCCAAAGAGGAATGCATGAAGTATGTTTTAGAATTCCTATATTCTTCATGAGACATTTATTTTAAACCCCGCTTCTGGAGCTGCTGCCTGCCCTCCAGCAGCTGTAGGGAGAGCCAAAATAACAGAGGCGTAGGTGGCAAAGTTCAGTGTAATCGGCCCCACCATTACTGTCATCTCAGGGTTCAGTAAAACCTGCAGCTCCCAGTGCCACCACTGGCCCTTGGGCAGCTCCTGCTGTGTCCATGGCTTTGGTGGCAGGGGCAGGACCTTCCCTTAGATGTTTTATGCTATGTATCTAAAAAGGTCATGATGTTATATCTGTTTCTCAAACGTTTTTTTGCTAGGTATCTATAAAGGTCATGTTTCACCACAGCCCGAGGTGTCTGTCCTAACCAGGGAACTGTGTTAGCTTCTTTCTATTCCCAGTCTGTCATAAAAGACGTCCTGCAGCATAAGCTGTGTACTTAGTTAGAGGAATATAAACTCTGTTGTTCTGAAAACGAGTGCATCCAGTTGTTTTCAAGATGTTGATAGGTATTCTGCATTCCTAAAGTGTGACTGGTGCCTTTTGCTGGTTGGGAGTTTCTCTCTTAAAGTCTTGTTACTGTGTGATAATTCTGTGACATTTTTTTGGTTGGTTGGGTTTTTTTGAATTGCATAGATTCTAGATGCTGGCCTATCAGCTGTGCCAGGGGCTTTTTCAAGTTTCTGTGTCTAAAAAGAAAAAAAAAAAAAAAAAAGGAAATTTGTGCAGGGGACTGGGTCTAATTTGTCTGCCTTTCATAGAAATATTTTATGTGTCCATGTTAATAGCTCTTTTGGAAAGGCATCTGTAAGGCCTCATGTCTGCTAATGTTCTGGTTCTGGAGAAGTTGCCTCCTGACACATCTACAGGAGATCTGAGAAAGCTGCATTTTTGTAGTTCTCATTCCCATGGCAGAGGGTGTTTGCTTCTGCTACAGTGAATTTCAAACTTCCCTTGCTTTTGGGCTGTATGCATGGTAGGAATGGGAATGTAACTGTAACTTCCCAGTTATGCAACCTACCTTCAACCTGAGAGGGAAAAAAAAATCAATATAATTACCCTCTAGTAATAATTCTATCATTTTTCATGGCATTGAGACTATACTCATAAAGCCCGATGAACTGTCACTGTAAAGGTCCAGTGCTGTAGTTCCACTGCCTGAATTTTATCAAATGCAGGAAGGAGCAGCAGCAAGCTCTGAGGGAGTAATTGCAAACAAGAGATCTTTCCCTTGATTTGATAGTATGGATTGGATAATTTTCCAAATCACTAATTCCTCAGTACAGCGTATGGCACAGGTGGCTGCTGATAACTCAAGCTTGCAAAGAGTCACAAAGCTGACTCGTTCATGGCATTGCTGCTGCATGTGTTGGTATAAAATACACAGTGATGCTCCTAAGGAGGAGAAGGGATGAGAAATTACAACAATAAATCAATAATCTTTATTTGACTTCTTTTATCTTTGTTCAGCTCAGTAGCACAAGAAAATGAAAGCAATGTTTTTTTGTGAGAAATTTGGATAGCAGAGAGCACTCAGCCACCGTGAAAGTAATTTCGTATCTGGAGATGAGCTGTGAAAGCAGCTTTTCTGTTTATTTGAGGGATAGAGCAGAAAGGCCCAATGTGACCAGGAGCGGTTGGAAAACAGCAGAAAGGAGAAGCTTCACATTTCTAAGTGTCTTAAATCTCTTTCAGATCAGGAGAGCAATCTCATGAGGAAGCATTAAATATGGCACACTTCTTCAACCTGCTAAATGATGGTAGCACTGCCATCATTAGCTATGGGTTTATTTTGGTAGCATGCAGAGATCAGATTGTATAATTACTGCACTGCCTCTTGCAATATGTTGTTGGCTCAAACCTTGGCAGACTCACAGGAGCTGAGCAGACTGACCAGGTTCAGCCCCAAATAGTCTGATTTTTCAGGATATGTGAGCCATCTGAAACACAAAACCCAAGGGTTTTAAAACTTATTATAAATATCGGGTGCAAAAGGAAAAAAAAAAAATTCTCTGTCAACTGCCACAGCAGCCTCCTTTCCTTTCTTTTTGTAGACCCAAAATCTGAGCATTAACACTCCCAGAACAGGCATATTTCTTAATAGAATCAGGAGTTCACAGTCCATCCATATTATTATAGTTATCTCTATGGTCATCATTAAATGCATCACAGCAGTTTATAGGCTGGATAGCGGAATATTTGCATGTGGATAAGGAATGTCTGTTGTACTTTTAGACCACCACCTAAAATCTTCCTGTCGCAATATGGTCGTGGATTAGTTTAAAGGGAGGTGGAAAAGGCCAAAGCAAAAACTTCTTACCAGCTGAGACTATTTAACCTGCAATCTGTTTCCGAAGTGCCAGCTAGCCCCTAGTTACCAGGGAAGCTGCCATCCCGTTAACCCCAGCCAGCAGCACGCTCCTGGACTTCGACTAATGGAGGCAAAACAGGAAGAAATGCACAGATTTTGACTTCTGTGCTTCTTTTCATCTTTTCACCCTTACGAAAGTAAAATGGCAGCAGTAGCATTTCTGAGGTTTTCTTGTGTATTATGGATTCTGTGTGAGTATTAAATGAACCATATTAGGATGTCAAACACGTGGGAAGTGTACATTCAAAGCAGGCTTGTTCTGAGCTGGCAAGATGATCCCTTTTAGCTGCAGTATTAGCAAATTTTTCAAACATCTCTTTTGTTTAGCAGCTTTGCTCCTACATTGCTTCACTTTTCTGTTAATTTATTGGCTCTGAGAGCACTGCAGCTTGGACTTAATCTCACCAGACGTGCTAACTAAACATCATCGTAGATGGTCTGCAAATGGAAAGGGGACCTAATACATTGAAGTAACTGTTCCCAGCAGTTCTGTAGGTGGCACTCTTTGCTCTGCATCCGTCTGCAACCCAGGCCTTTACACAGTGCAAGTTATTTTCTAGACAGATACCAGGACTGCTATCTTTGTGTACACTCAATTTCAGTAGGCAGCCTCTATGCAAATGACACTTTTAGAATCAACTATTTAAGCTCTACGTGCTGCCCTAGATTACTACACTGTAGTGCTGTGTTCTCCTGAACTCTTAATGGCTTCTAGTGGTGGTGTTATTCATTACTGCATTATTTCTTTTGTGATAATGAGTGCACACATGGTTTTACTGAACATAAAATTTGGTGAGTTTGTTATTACTGCTGTTGTGATTACTAATGGGAGCTCTAGGTGATTTCTGCTGTTTGGGCTCACACCGAGTGCTACCTGTAGCTGAAATCACCCCATTCTGCCTAGGTATGGTTCAGCTTGGTGGAGATTGAGAATGGCTGACTCCACTCAGTGCTATGAGGCTGTCAGCACTGAGAAGTTAAATCCTGAACTTTTTCCCCAGGCTTCAGCAGTTTCCCAGGCTGAGCAAGGTGTGGGATATCTTTGCTCACAGCTGAACTTTGTCAGACCGTACGTGACAGAGTAACAGCTGCATTGTGCTTGGTGGAAAGAATAATCTTTAAAGAAGCCTTACCTTTTCATCAACATCCTGCTCAGGTTATGAGTAGAAAGACGGCTAAAGATGCTGTTCCCTTTATTAAAAGTAATAATAATAATAAATGGGTGAGTTGGAAATGAGACAGCTTCTCCCTCTGTTAACAGCTCAGTCTTCCTTGTAACACAAACTCCCTTGTTTGTGACGTTCCTGAGGAGTGAATTCTGACATTTCAGCCCCCTTACCACATCTGAGATACAAGACCTTAACTACCTAACCTTGGCTAAAGGGAATGACTGAAAGGAGAAACCATGGGTTCGTGCCTTCTTGAACTAGTAACAATTTTATCAACTCACTGACATCAAGAGATGTGAGACACTGACACCACCTCAAAGGCTTCCAGCTTGTTAGCCTTTCACACACCTATTAGGATGTTCCTAGTCTGGCTCATTGGGTAAATTCAGTAATTGTCTTTAAGAGATGTATAGAAATCTGAAAGGTGGCTGTCAGCAGCACGTTAGAAGCTGCAGGCTGGTTAGTAAAAAGGGCAGTGGGAAGCGGAACAAAGCAAAACCTTTACCTGCAGCCACAAACCGTTTAAAACTCTTCCCCTGTTTTGGGTAGCTTTTAAAATATGTACTGTACTGAAATAATTATGTGTAAATACTGTATAAAAGAACTTTCAAAATATCTACATCAGCCACAGATGCAATAGAAATCTTCAGGTAAATATCATAACTAAAATTGCACTGTATGTTTCTAAAGAGATGGATGGGAAAACACATAAGGGTGTGATGCACTGGCCCAAATTATACTTTAATGACTTTGCACTGTGGAATGAAATAGTCTTATCAAGGGCCTCTCATTCCTGAGGTGAATTAGGTCAATAAAAATGTAGAGAAAAAAAAATTTTTTTTTTTTTTTTTTTTTTTTTTTGTTTGTTTTAACTAAGCACCCAAAGGATTAGCAAAGATAGAAATTCAGAATGGAGGTCTAGAAGATATTTGTACAGCTGTAATTGAGGAAAATCTCCTTTTTTGGAAGATTTTAGAAGGTGGGACTTTCCTCTTTATCGTGACCCGAGTAGAGTTTTCCTTCTCATGCTTTCTGCAGAGATCTTTAGGTCCTCTTTTCTAATGCAAATTCGACTTAAATGAGCCTGAATAAGAGCTACTAAATGCAGGCTCCTAAAGACAGGAATTAAGACCACTGGCTGTCCTACTCCTCATAAATGTGCAGCCACTCTTTCCCTGGTGAGGTCTTGCTTTTAACAGAGCATGAGATAGCTGGTGGTACTTGCAGTGCTGAGAAAATACCACAAGTATAATGCTCAGTGCCTCCATTGAGTATAGAGATAATTCTAGAAAACTCCTCCTAAAGGCCTGGAGAGTCTAGCCTGTCTTTTAATCACAGCGTTAAAGAACACCGAGATCACAGTGAGACCAAATAAGAACTAAAGCAAAAAAATTTGGCTTGGTATTGCTGGGTGATGGTCTCACTGCCTGTTCCTTCTGGAACCCTGCAGGAAGAGTTTGAAATTGGAATGTTGATGGCCTTGTCCTCATCTGCTCTTGGTCGCCTTCAGGCCAGGCTTTGGAGAGGAAGTGGTCCTTTCTTCCAGAAAGAAGACAATGCCTCCACGCAGCCCCTTGGGAATTATGTCAGCCTCCACAGACATATGAACCACAGGCATTTAATTTCTCGGAGTGGCTCTCCTTTTCTCTCCCAAGTATTCAGGGCCAGCTGTATGTCAGCCAAGACCCACCTGCGCAGGGTTTTGGCTTCACCACAACACAGTTAAACTGGTTAAAACCAAAACTCACCACAAAAATTCATTCATTCTTCTTCATGTTGATTTCATACCATGACCAGGCATAAAACTCCCTTGAGTCTGTACGCTGATTCTGGACATCACCTCATCATCTTTCATCCTCACTAAGGCCACAGTGCAATTACAAAAAGTATTTTGGAATGAGTTGAAAGGCAGAAGTTTGCCGGGCTGTTGTGCTCTGGTTAAACAAGGAAAAGATGCAACAGCTGAAATTTGTTATCAGGAGGAGGTTAGTAAACACTTCTGCACCAAAAGGAAGACCTAGTACAGCTTGGCTGCCAACGGTCATATCCTTACAGTATTCAAATCAGTTCAGTCATCTGGAGAAAGACAAATGTTGGTACTTGTGCGCTGAAAAAATCTGAGCCTATCAGGCATGAAAAATAAGATACAATTGGATGAGGAACCAGATTTGTGAAGTTGATAGGTTTTGTTTACCAAACTATCGTATGATGTACAAAGAACTTTTTTTAACTTCAGCATGCTGTGTAATATAATGTGACATTTCTGTATATGATAGCAGAAGATTCAGCACTCAAACTTCTCACAGCGTGACTCAACACCTCCTGACAACTCAGCAAATAACAACAAAAAAACCTATCTTTAATCAATTCCTTTGCCCAGTAATCTCAGTTGCGATCATAAAGAATTACCCATTAGTCTCAACTGGGATCACACAAAATCGCTCCAAGTCTTTCATGACTTCATGATTTGCTTTTTCCACCAGAAAAAAAAATTAAAAATATATATGCAGCTAATGAAAAGGTAAACTCCCTGTGCACACATTGACATAAATGTCAAATTTTAATGATTGCCCTCTTTGAACTTCGGACAACTCATACATGCTGTGGGATCCTGCATGGGAAACAGTAAATGTCATCAAGACGGTGCATGGGATGTAATATATTATAATAAAAGGCCAAATGACTTGAAAGTCAGGTTTTCTTGCATTTTTTATGAAAGAAAAATCGATCCATTTTTGTGAAAGATGTCACTAAGTCATAGTATAATTTTTGTAGCGAAATTGAAGTCAGTGACCGAGACTTGTGTTCCTAGAGACAACTAGACAGTTTTGGAAATGCTTCTTCTAATTAAAAGATACCGGCTGATTCAACCAAAAATGCTTTCATCTTTCATCCTGTAGAAATTGGTACATGGCCATGAAAACTGATTTTTTTTCCTCTTTTCTCTGAGCTTTTGCAGACTTCATCTGCAGTATGGAAACAGACTATATTTTTGGCTGAGTAGAGACCCTTCTGTTGAAAATAGCTTTGATATCTAGGAAAGGATAGGGGATGTATCTCTGCATTTGGCATTTTATTTGAAATGAAATCAAAGACATTCTTTTTTTCACTGCCTTTGATATTTATATTTATTTATATTTAT
>VZRN01003463.1:4596-25104 GCA_013397935.1 Dasyornis broadbenti | reverse complement strand
CAATCCTTTTTCCACCTGTCTTGCTGGCTTACCATTGGATGACTGGCTGACATCTTAGGCAGCTAGANGCTTACCATTGGATGACTGGCTGACATCTTAGGCAGCTAGAGTGATTTTACAATCATACAATCCTGCTGATGATTGGGATCAATGGGCCCCATATCTTCCCCGTGCAGCTCTTGAACCACAAGAAATAGAGCTTTTAGGGTCCATGAAAAGGGATCTTTGTGTTAAATTTAATTACTCTGGAGCCAATCAGTCCAAAGTGTGGAGTGTTTCTCCTAACCATCCCATATTTGCAAATGAGAGTGCCTGGTGTAATTATAGTTTACCACACATTTCACATTCTACTAATGTTCCACTAGCATTGCCACCTGGAGTGTTTTACATTTGTGGACACCAAACACGGGCTGCAATTCCGTCACATATCAGGGGAGGTCCTTGCAGGTTAGGACGACTTTCACTGTTAACACCTAATACATCCATGATTTTACAGCATAAACTACCCCAGAGAGGAAAACGCAATACCCATGCATTTGCTCCTGATTGTGATGATGCTTTCAATCTTTGGCCAGCAGGTATTTGGTGGGCTGTTTCTTTTTTTACTCCACAGGTAGCATCTAAGGCATTGGGACAGTTAAACAAGCTAGGATGTTGGCTAGCTTGGCAAACTAACACCACTTCGCTTGCTTTGGCTAGATTACTAGCAGATACAAATTCAATAAGGCATACTACATTGCAAAATCGAGCTGCAATTGATTTTTTGCTATTGGCACAGGGACATGGATGTGAGGAGTTTGATGGAATGTGTTGTATGAACCTGTCTGATCATTCATAATCTGTTTCTACCCACATTAAAGAGTTACAAACAAGCGTATTGAAATTATGGGAGGAATCAGAATCCAATTAGCTTACTGGTTTATTTGGCAATTGGCAAATTACCAGATGGATGAAAAATTTACTCAAAATTGGATGCCTAGTCCTATTGATTGTTTTTTGCATTTTGTTCATTGTGCTGTGTTTGCTGTCTTTCCTGCAAAGGGCCCTGCAGAAGACAATAAACACTTTCTTTTTAATTCAAAAACAAAAAAATGGGGAAATGTTGAGACTGACAGCTGGTCTGAAAGTCTCACCAAGTTCAATTCTAACAAAGTCCTAATTTACCCATGAGAATCTGCAGCCACAGTGAAAGCCTTGGCAATAGCCAAGATAATCAATGAAAGAAGATGTTCTGCACACAAGGAGGAGATGTACTTTCATGGAACATCAAGAGTGTACAAGAAGAAAGTTACATTAAATATGTAACCACTTGCTTGTATAGCTAATTGTATTACTGTTTGAATGGTCTTTGTTTTTCAGACAGCCCTGTCATTGCTAGCAGCTAGAAAGGCATACAAGCAGCAGCAAAGAATAATAAGATTTATATAATAAACCTGTTCTACCTTTGGATTACAACATGTGTTTGTGTTGTATGTCCAACTCAACTGTGATAGCCCTCCTTTGGACACTCTCTAATTGCTTAATATCTCTTTTACATTGTGATGCCCAAAACAAGGTGAGGCTACGCCAGTGCATAGCACAGTGGGACAACTGCCTCTCTGAGCCAGCCAGCGATGCTGGGCCTGGTGCCCCTCAGGACATGGTCAGTCCTCCTGGCTGCCAGGACAATATTGACTCATATCCAATTGGCCATGGACCAAGACCATCCGGTCCCTTCCTGCAGCTGCTCTCCAGCCTCTCATTCCCCACTCCACACAAACAGCCAGGGTTGCCCCGTCCTAGGTGAAGAATCCAGCACTTGCCCTTGGGAAGCTTCATAGGGTTAGTGGGTTGGTGATTGTCCATCTCTCTGATTTGTTGACGTCTCCCTGCAGGGCCTTCCAGGGAGTCAACGGCTCTTCCCAATTTAGTGTTGTTGGCAAACTGACTTAGTATTCCCTGAAGTCCTGCATCCAGGTCATTAACAAATCTGTAGAAGAACACAGGGCTGAGGATGGAGTCCTGCAGAATTCCACTAGTGACTGGACACCAGCCTGGTGTTACTCCAAACACTATAACTCTTTGTGCCAACCAGTGAGCCAGTTGCTCACCCATCATGTAGCACAGTTATCCAGCTATATGCTGGACATCTTGCCCAGAAAAATCCTTGGGAGAGATGGCATCAAGAGGTTTGCTGAAGTCCAAAATAACAACATTTACTGGCTTTCCTGGATCAACCAGGTGGGTTACCCCACCACAGAAAGAAATCAGGTACAACAAGCAGGACTTTCCCCTTCTGAAGCTGACTGTGACCAATGACTACATTTCCCTCCAGGTGGTTTTTCAATACCACCCAGAATAGTATTTTCCGTGATTTTCCCAGATTTTACTGGCACTGAAGTGAGACTGACAGGCCTGTAGTTTCCAGGGTCTTCCTTCTTGCCCTTCTTGAAACTTGGGACAATGTTCACCACCTTCCAGTCATCTGGGACCTCTCTGGATTCCCAAGACTGCTCAAAAATCATCAAAAGAGGTTTCACAATGACATCAGCAGCTCTTTAAGGATTCTTGGAAGAATCCCAACAGGCCCCACAGATTTATAGGGACCCAGATGGAGCAGCAGATCCTGCACAAATTCAGGGTCAACTGGGAGCTGATTATTCTTGCAGTCATGGCAACTCCCAGCTCAGGGCACTGGGATCCCTTTGGTCTGTCATCTGTGTTGAAGACAAAGAATGCAATAAACACCTCTGCCTTGTTTCTTTCCCTATTTGTGAGGTGACCATCCTCATCCTGGAACAGGCCAATGTTATTTCTACATTGCTTTTCACCAATAATGTATTTTAAAAACTTTTTATCATTCCCCACAGTTCTGGCAGCTTCAACTCCAATTAAGCTTTAACCATGTGAATGTTCTTCCTATAGTGTGGAGGAGTATCTCTATATTCTTCTCATGTCACCTGACCTTGCTTCCATTAGGCACACAACCTCCTTTTTCACCTTATTTCCAAGAGAAGATCCCTGTTCAGTCAAGCTGCCTTCTGCCTCACCTGCCTTTTAATGTTTGGAAATTGCTACTCCTGTGCCCTTAACGGGTGATATTTAAAAAGTGACCAACACTGATGGACCCCATCACCCACAAAACCATTTTCCCAGGTGACTTTACTCAATAATTCCCTGAGCAGCCTGAAGTCTACTCTCCGCATGGCCAGAGCTTAGGTTTTGCTGGCACTTTTCCTCCCTGCAACAGAGATATTAAACTTAATGGCCTCATGGTTGAAGTGGCCAAAATGGCCACCAATCCCCACTTCGCTCACAAAATCCTCTCTGTTGACAAGCAGTAGATCCAGATGGGTATCTTTCTGAGTCTGTGTCACAAAGTTGTCATCTTGCTTTTTCAGGGAATCTTCTGGCCTAGATTGTATCAGCTATGTGATCCTCCCAACTGATTTCTGGCAAGCTGAAGTCACCCATAAGGACAAGGGAAGTTGACCTGAAAGCATCCTTAGTTCCTCAAAAAATAATTTATTGGTGTCATCGTCCTGTCTGGGAGATCCTAAGCAGACTCCCACAGTGACAGCTGCATTATACATACAATACCATCTCCTCATCTCTTCTGCCCTGCCTATTCCTCCAGAAGAGCCTGTAACCATCCAACAGGGCACTCCAGTCACAGGACTTACCCTACCAGACTTCACTTTTGCTATGGTGTCAAATCTCTAGGCCTGGACCAAAGCTTTGAGCACCTTGTTTGTTCCTCATGCTGCATGCATTAACGTAGAAACACTTCAGGTGAGGTGCATTGTAGCCAACACTTCGTGAAGCAGATTGAGAGACCCCATTAGTGCTTGTTTCCTCAAGTTTTGGAATACTATCCCATTGCTCATCACTGGCAAGCCTGGTATCTTCCCTTTACCCTTTCCACGCTATTGCTTTTTTTCTGCAGTTCTGGATGATTCTTACATTGAAGAAGCTCAGAAACATCCAGTCAGGGTGGTTCTCCAACACAACCACAAATGGAGACTAATTCTTGATGGGAAAGCAGAGTGGGACCAGGTGATGAGCTCACGGGAGCTGAGGCACAGGCATATCTGCTCTCAATAAGATAGCTTAAAGCTCTGCCTTGAGAACTTCCTTGAGAGCTAAAGGAATCTACAAGAACAGCATAACTTTGGCTAGGAAATTATACAGAGAAGAGAAGGAGCCCACACAACCCTCACCTGCCTCCAAAAGCGATGACAGGGCAGTCTGCGGCACCAAACTGTTGCTTAAGCTCAGTAATGAGCACTGCATAGTCAGCAAGTGCTTGTTCCACGGTGAGCAGAGCAGTCTTCTTCAGCTGTGTTGACTCAAGTCCAAACGGAAGAGATTTCCCATAGTACCTCTGAAACGAAAGAGGTACACTGTGGCAACACTTGTCTGGGTCTTCTCTGCTTTCACCATAGAGCTGGGCTAAGAGTGCACTAACAGGAAGAGATAATAAAGCATGAGGTGTCCCCTAACTTGTCCATAACTGAGGAAGTGCCTTGTCTACTGCACCTGATACACAGAGACCTTCAGGGCAGATCCTGGAGTGGATGGACAATACATGACAAGCTGCTTCAGGGGGGTGCCAAGTCGGTTCTCAGCACGTGTATCTCTCCTGAAGTCCCCACCTACCAAAAGGGAACAGGGTAATCTCCTCACACCTAAACTGATAGATAGTAGATTTAATAGAGTAGTGTGGGATTGGTTGGCTTGGGACTTTGAAGGCTAGAGAGATTAAATGCTATCCAAACAAAGTATATCTCTACTCCAACATGGAGTTCAAAGCCTGTAGAAACTACTTACAAAAGCAAATCATTCGTGGCATAGGCTCTACTAAAACAGCAGTCTGTATCCTGGAGTGCTGGGAGGCATAGTAAAAAATTAATCAAAAGCCATGATTAAGTAAAGAAGATCTGCTGTCATGGAGAGAAAGCTTCTAAGACGTCTGACTCAGCTTCATGGCAAGAAGTGGTACCAGTATTCTAGACCTGCAGAAAGTTGAATTTGGTAACACTGAACAGAACAGGACTCTAAAGGATGCATAATGACTAAAATACTCACATGCTCAGCAAAAATAACAAGTGCTTGTTGTTCCTCTGCTAATTCAAATATGAAGTCAGAGTTCTGAGCAAAAGTCCAGATGTCACCCTCATTGCCAGTATAGAAAAAGATGGGTCCAAATCCTTTTTTCCAGAACTGTGCTGAGGCAATCGAAAGAAGCAAACTAAAAATTAAAAAAAAAACAACAAAAACAAACAAACAACAAAAAAACCCACAAAAACACAAAAAACCCACAAAAACACATAAAATCCCCCAAAACACAACTAATAACGTGCATGAAATGAGTCCGTTTTTGGTGAGTTTGGGCAGGAGCTTAACATGGAAGAACTCTGTGAATAGGCTGATTCCTGAGACCTGAGCTGGGGCACAAAGGTGTTAGAAAGGCCAGGCTCCAGAAATCTCCCATTTGGATGGGGGTAAATAAGAGTTTCCATGAGATCAGTACATGGCCTGAAAATTTCACTTCTGCCTGAAAATACCTAAGATCTCAAAGTTCTGTAAGTCATTTGCAGACAGCTGCCCCCCAAAAGAGTGATTTCCCATTTATATACCCTTTTTAGCCCAAGTTAATCCAAAACACTTGTACAGATCAATTTCCACACAAAACTGACATAAGGAAATTGTCTACATCTTTCTGCTGCTCTTGTTGTGATGTATAAAGTTGTAAATTACATATCATAGGATGGTTTGAGTTGGGAGGGACCTTAAAACCCATCCAGTTCCAGTTCCCTGCCATGGGCAGGGACACCTCTCACTAGACTAGGCTGCTCCAAGTCCTGCATTAGCCTCAAATTTTGGCAACAGTTTAAATGTAAGGAATCACTCTGACTCTCAGTTCTAATGGCAAATCAGATCTATTTATAAAAATTAATTAATTACTAAACAGACAAGATAAAACAGACAAAAGATCTTAATCAGAATTACTCACTACACAGTATAAAACTAAAGTGCTACTGGTAGATAACAGCATAACATAGACTAGTGCACTGTATCAAGCTATCTATATTAAAGATGGAAAAAGAAATAGTATTGATTAGGAGTCAAATGTAATTTACCACCGAAATGACGATAATGTACACAGATTCTTTCATTTAACCCCTGGGGAGTAATTGCAAAGCAGACATCTCTGCTCACAGGAGAAACTCCACACATTTCTACAAATATCTATAGCAGATTTCCGCTTTGTGAAAATTTGGGGTGGCTTTTATAGTTGCAAAGTGAATGACTGTCAGTCAGTCAAAATCCAGCTTATCTTGTCCAATCTCACTTCAACAGTAAGATGTTTATTGGCAGTTGGGAAATGCCAGACCAGTGTTAACCCCATGGCCCAGCACTGGGTTATCTAACAGTTGCTCTAATGCTTGCTGACTTTAACAAACATTTAATTTTAGCTTAGTCATAAATTGCACAGGAATTAAGAGGGATAATAAATAGTTTTCTTCAATGACAAACCTCAGACCATCAGTTAAGTGTTGATTTCAACACATCATCCAGTCATCCAAAGGGACCCTCCACAGCACTTGTCCTATGGACATTGCTGTCACATGAGGCTGTTTCCATGAACAGAGAGGCCTCAATTTAATTCTTGGCATTCTCAGCACAGACTTGCCAAAGCTGGATTTGGTTTGAAATGGGATTTGAAACCTCTCGTTAGTGAAAACTGCTGCTTTTCATTAACAAAGAGGCTGACTGACTCTCTATGCAGTGTTGTCTTTCCTCTGGCTCTTCTCCTGATATGCTTCATGGCTCCTGGAGTAAACAATCACCACGGGAGCCAAAATCAAACCAGATGGGCTCCTTAAAAAGGTATATATTTTTAGACTGAAATCCTGGGGAATTGCCAGCTAAACTCAAGAGTATCAGATGCCCTGTTGTGAAATAAGTCTTCAACTTCTTGCTGATAATCTGAAAAGTCTCATACTGCACAAAAAAACAGTAGAGGGAAATGGCATTGCTCACAGGAATTTTGAGTACGAAACCCTCTATAAACCAGCAGAACTACAATGTTAATATTTTGTTCCTCACTATTATTCATCTCTGCCCAGGACACAGATAAAATGTAACACTTTAAAAGAAAACAAGTAAAACTTGCACAATGCTTTAGACCATGTATTCCCAACATTCTGCTCAAAAAGGGCCACTTAATTAGTGAAATCTCAGCCTTGTGTATGCTCTCAAAATTCACTGGTGTGTCCATATCTTTGGGTTAATCTGATCCATAAATTCATGCCTAATGAAATATGTGACTAGGCACAGGTGCTGAACAAGCTGCAGAGCAACAGGCAATGAGAAGGCAAGCTGCAGCATCTGAAGACCCCAATGCAGCTGGGAGGCTGCAGCAGGTGGGCACCAAGCTGGGCAGTGCTCAGATCTGTTGCTACTCCCAGGTGTACCTTTGCACTCTCCCTGCAAATTGTTCCCCAATTCCTCTGTGTAGGCAGGGTTGAAAGTACGCAGTGACACTGGTTACAGAAACTGCTGTCTTTCTACCTACATGCTACTTAGAAAGGCCTTTTCTCTTTTACTGTCAGCAGTACAGAAGGAAGACACTGCTGGATCCTTGCTGGCACTACTCATTGTTTGGCATGGATTAAGCTATCTACAGTTGCACAGTTTTAAATAACACAGACTACTGACCCGAGAGGAGTTACCCTCGCTACTAAAAGTGATCCGTACAGAGTGCAACATTTCAGTCACTATTTCCCGATGCTTTCAGAGCACTGAGTTGCATTTGTAAGAGATGCTGGGGTCAACTGAATACACACACACAGAACTAGCTCCGGTGCAAGCCTAATACAGTTCCTGCTTGTAGTCTACTCTTGCTCCAGAGAGCCCAGTCCCCACAATCCCCCCTCTATTACAGAGCCAGAACAAACAGAAGGCAAGGAGTTAATCCCAGACTGCTTTGTGCTGGAAAGGACCTTAAAGCCCATCCAGTTCCACCCCTCAGCCATAGGCAGGGACACCTCCCACTAGACCAGGGTGCTCCAAACCCTGTCCAACCTGGCCTTGAACACTTCCAGGGATGGGGCCACCCACAGTTCCTCTGAGCAACCTATGCCAGGGCCTCACCACCCTCACAGGGAAGAACTCCTTCCTAATATGCAATCTAAGCCTACTGTCTTTCAATTTAAAGCTAGCCCTCCTTGTCCTATCAGTACACACCTTTCTAAAAAGTGGATGAAAGGAAAAGGAGAGGAGGATACAGACAATGCTGGGGAATGCTTGGCTTATATAGGGTTGGTCCTTTGCTCACACTGATTCTTGGCTACCCAAGTGCTACTCTCTAGCTCCTGCTCTGCTTCGGGACAGGAGCAGTTAAAGCCCACGCAGAAAGGAATCCAGCCTGAAGCCACAGCACCCCCGGGACCTACCCGACACCAGGTACCGCTGCGGGAAGGTCTCGTTGCCGGAGGTCTCGAAGCTGAAGTGGTCCCGCACCTGCGGGAAAAGCCGCTCCTCCAGGCCAGGCCGCACGACCCGAGCAGCTGGAGGGGACATCATCAGCACAGGGAAAAGCGACAACAGGCGTTGTCACCCGGTACGGCTCAACCCAGCCCGGGAACCGGGACCCGGGGAGCTTGGAGCGCCCGCCCGGTGCTCCTCAGGCTGGCTGAGGGCTCCGGCCACAGCGCGGCCCATTCGGGGTCCCGCCCGGGGCCCGAAAAAGGTAGCTGAGGGTCCTGTCCATGGCAGGGCTGGGGCTCTGACCGGGGAAGGAGGAAGTCAGGCAGAGGGGTCCGACCCGAGGAGCGGGGAGACCGAGAGAAAGGTCCGGCCCAAGACACCCACCGGGAACGGCGAGGGCGGAAGGCAGCGGCGAGAGCAGCAGCACCGGGAACAACAACACCAACCCCATGACAACCGCTCCGCACACACCACACAGCGAGCGCGCTCCCGTGAGGGCAGCGGTCACGTGATCCGCATCATTGTGATCACGTGGTGTCACAGTGTCTCTTCACGTGACCACGCGCGCGCCACAGCTGCCGTGGCTCAGCCACGGTGGTTCGGTTCGGTTCGGTTCGGCCGGGCCCGGCTCCTCTTCCCCGCAGCCCGGCGTGCTGTTTGCCGACCCGGCGCCTTCTAAGTCTCCTGGGAGTGAAAGGGTCTGCGTCAGGAGCCCCTGCCGGCCCGAGGATGCTGGGGCGGGGCGGGGTGGGGTGGGGTGAGATGCGGTGCGATGCGATGCGATGCGATGCTGGGCAGGGGACGGGATGTCCCTTGCATGCTGCTCTTCGAACCTCTGCAGCGTTTGCCTCTTGGCACTGAATCGGTGCTGCCCTTCGCAGGGACAAGTAGCATCATCTCCGGTCCACTCCATGGTGTGTTTGAGTGAGAAGGAAGAGGAAGGCAGGAAGGAAGGAAAACCCAGCCAGCCCACAGAGGCCATGGGAGCTGGGCTCGGTGCCCAGAAGAGTTGAGGCAAGTGAGAATGTAGCACCTGAGAAAATCAGGGGGAGGATCCACACTGAGGTCCACGTCTCCAGAGAGGAGCAGTGGGTGAGGGAGCAGCAGAGGAGAGGAGGTCTGGAAGATGTCCATCACTCTTGGCAGGAGCATGCAGGTGTGTGACAAGAGCAGAGCATGTACCCATGGTGGCTCTGGAGGCCCTGCAGATGGACATACTAGGATGAGAGGGAGCTTACGCTGCTCTGAGAGCAAGTCAGGAGCAGCATGAAATAATTTCATAGGTGATTTCTCTAGGGCATTTATTCTAGAGGAGGCCCCAGCAAATACCCCAAAGAAAATGTAGTGCTGAGGAAAAAGGGAGGTGGAGAAATTTACATTGCAGATTAGCCAGGCCTGGACCTGCCAGTGTGGCTGTAAGTGAACTTAGTAACTATGCTTAAGCTTGATCTTGTTATGCCAGCTGCAGTATAAACATACGAAAAAATAGTCTGGCTTTACCCCAAAGAGTCAGTAAATTGTCAGCTTATTCAAAATGTTGCAGAGATTTTACAAGATGTCTTTGAGTGCTACAGAAGTTTGTGTTTTATAGAGGAAGGGGTTTAGCTTACTGAATGTCAAAGGAACTGTTAAAGGAAGAATTAAAAGGTATTGCAGAAACAGCACTTTCATTACTCGTATTACCCTCTGCAACCACACAGTGGAAATGGCGGCATGGGAGATGGGCTTGGGTCAGGTGGCCCCAAGACAATCTGGTATCAGGCAGATGTGAGCTGTCATAGTGTGATGAAAGGGCAGCACCAGGCTCCAATGGTGAGCAAGTGGTTTTGCTCAGGGCTTCTCCTAGGGCTTACTTTAGATTCCCATCTGAAGAGGTAACAGAGATCCTGCCTACTTCCCTGAAACTTAGCAATAAGATTTGTCCCTGACAGATTGGTCACTTGATTTAAAAAAACAAAAAAGGTTTTTGTGCATTAGGACTTAAACAGTCTTATGCTTTCTTTATGAATTTAATACAATAAAATTTTTATACTATTATATATACTACATATATTATTATATTATTACTATACTATATAGAGAAGTTCTGAGCAATATTTCAAGTACATTATTTTAAAATAATTTTCTGCCCTCCCAGGTTTGGGCTGTCAGTAAAGTGTCATAATTAAGATTTTGAAATCCGTGATTTTTTAGGTTCTGGTTTTTTAAAAAACAGTGCTCTTGAGCAGGTTTTTTTCTGCAAAGTGTGAGGCTCAAGCTGTTTTCTTCCCACCTTCCTAGAGAAAAGGCTGTGACACAGGAGGCTTTTCTACTTCATAAACCACTGCTTAGTCTTCAGAAGTGTTAGTTTAAGATCTGAAATGATACACAGAAAACACATTAGCAGGAAATCACTTTTGCAGTGGGGTGGAAAGGCTGGAACTCATCCTTCAGGTGGGTCCTGTTTGAGCTCAGGGTGAAGACTGCTGTATGCAGCAGGATTAGAATCTAACTTTTAGACTGTTGCTTTTGTAAATTCTGTCCTTAAGTGCTTTGCAGAGTTAGGCTGCAAGTAATGGCTATGAGGTGTGTAATCAAGCGCTTAAAAGGAAACAGAAAGTATTTATATTCATTGCCAAGCCTTATGAAGAGGTTAGGGAAACCCATGAGGTCACATGGGCAAAGACATTCAGGCTGGGGTGAGAAAAAACTTTTTCACTGAAGCCTTTTGTGTGAACCAATCCTAATAAAATAATGCATTTTAAAAGGCTCTTAGTATATTCAGAAATGAAAGTACTTGCTGGTGGATGTGACAAAGAGAAAAAGGCTTTCCAAGATCTGTAGGGAGAAAGAAATAGTCTCATTTTGTTCCTCCTCTGTCAATAATAAACTCATCCAAAGATACTAAACTGAGAAGGCAAGTCCTCCTCAAGTGGCACTTTCCAACTGTCAGCCGTGGGCAGCTCCAGCTGGACAAACTACTTCCAATCTCCCTTAGTTGGACCCCTGGCCCTAGTGGGATAAAAGAGTAGCTTGCAGTGACCTCTGGATCCAGGCAGTGCAACTCTGAGTTCCCAGATGGCTGCATTTGTGTTTTGACTGTTCATTTAAAATTACGTAAATCCTTCTTCTGTCTGCCTCTGATTAACTGTTCCCAAGTCCTTGTTCTCTGAAAGTGGAGAGGTCAGACACTTGTCCTCTATGAACTGAGCAACATGTCTTGCTCTTACCACCTGTGGCACTGGACTGCCTTTCTCTGGATCAGTGTCTTGTCTGTGTTGGGTAAGGAACAGCTGGTGTAAGGGTCCCTGAGTCCTACCTAACAGGATTATAATGGGACATTGAAAATGGGAAGTGGAGTAAAGCATACAGTCAGTTACAAACTTTGTTATAAATAGTAATTGTGTAACATCAATTTTCCTCTTTAGAGGAAGCAGGAGCAACTTGTCTTCATTTACAAAATTTCCCAGCTCACCTCTGAGATCCAGCAATACCTGTTCCCTGCTCAGAGGCATTCCAGCAGGCCTGTCTTGCTTCTTAGCTCAGGGGTTCTGTGGGGCAGCAGTGGAAGTGTTGGGGCAGCCATGGAATTTGGCTGTGTATGTGGAAACGCAGCTCCTTGGTGAGCCATGGCTGAGACTAAGGTCTGTCAGTGCTCATCCATGTAAGTCCTGAGCAGGGCCAAATGAAAGTGCAGCCTCTCTGACCCCTCTGCCTGCTCTGGTGGGTCCTGGCAGCACTGGTTCCACTTCCCCTGCTCCTCTGGCTGCTTGTTGTGGCAGCATGGAACAGTATTGAGACTTGTAGCAGGCTTGCTGGGAGTGGTGTATTCTCTCCCTTGCTTTCAGCTGACAGCCTGGGAGCATTCCTGGGACAAAACCAACCAGTTTTATTTTGGAAGAGGTCCATCCAACACGTGGAGCAAGTGGAGGAAAATATAGGAGAAGGTGTTCAAGGGTTCAAAAAGGGGAGCATTGGACACTGGCCTGTGTGTACTGCAGAGGCTAAAAAGGCAGCAGATGTGGGAAGCTGGCCCTGTAACAGCAGTGAAGCAAAGGTTACCTGGCCACTCCATGCTGTATATGCCCAGGTGGGTGCTAGAAGGGGGCACCTGCTCCTTGATCAGGTCCTGGTTGTGATCCCTCCCAGGCACACATTTGTGTTGTTGCATAAAAAGTAGGACCAGGGAGCTGAGCCAGCTGAAAAGGAGTTCTGCTTTTCTCCTGTTGAATTAATTTTCTGAGGGATTGGTCTTCAGGTCTGGCTCATAAGAGAGTCCATGCAGAGGTTGGTGCCAGCACAGGAGGGAAAGCAAGGGCAACTGAAACAGGGGAAGGTGAGGCCTTGTCTTCAAGCAACAGCTGGATTTCTTCGGAGTTGCAGAATTGGTGTAGCCCAGGAGAACACAGTGGGACAGGTCTCTTGGCTCACTGAAATTTTGATGTGAAAGGCTGCAATGTCTGACTGGGACATTGACATAATCTTTGGTTTGGTATGGCAGACATCAGAAGAAAGGTTTGACCTTGTCTTTTGCTGCTACTATCCCTGTAAAGTGCTGGGTGGATGTTTCCGGGTCCATGCAAGCTGCTGCCTTGAGCCAGAGCTCAGCATGATGGCACTGGAGGGACAGAGAAGCCATGTCCTGTGGAGTGTAGGGAGCTGGGTGTGGCACGGTGCTTAGCCCCATGTGCAGGAGGAGCCAGGTGACCGAGCAGTAACATCAGTGCCTGTGCAGGCTTGCCAAAAGCCGCCAGATACGATTCTTTAGGTGATGCCTTAAGAATTTCTAGTTTTTACTCTTCACGTATCTATAACTTTGGTGTGGTATAAAAACGCTAAAACCTCTGTTCCCAGCACCTTTAGCCAAAAGTTTCCTCTGAATAGAAATCCAAGGATGCATTCATTGCCCTAGAGCCCGAAAATATGTAAACAACAGTGGATTGGTGGGGAGTGGGCCTGGGGTGGTTAACATCATCACCTAAGGGTGTGATTGGAGAATTAAGGGCCAGTATGCTAATATGACAAAACTTACAAAAGATGAGGAACTCGTGACCAGTTGTCCATTTGGGGTGCAGCCTCATGAGGGGGCTTCGTTTGCCCTGAATGTACCATAAAGACCTTTAATAAATGTGTCCACTTTTTACTCTCCTAACTTGTCTTGGCCTCTATTCCAGGTAGCCTGTTTTAGGCATCACAGGAGTTCAGGAGGTTTGGAGTTACTGTAACGATGCCGTGGCAGTTCACTGCGGAGCCATGTGGCTGCACTGCTCAGCAGGGCAAGCTGCTCCAGGAAGCTGGGGCTAGGCTGCACAGAGTGCTCTGTTGGCCACCCCTGCTCTCTGGACCGATAGTGTGCAGAGGTGGCACACTGTGGCTCTGGACCCTGCAGCCTCAGGAGAAGCTGTGATCAGTGCCCTGGTGTGCACCAAATCTACCAGTGGCACTTGGTGGCAGGCTGCTGCCGGGACCTGCAGCACCATGCTGCTGGTAGGAGTGGGCACACATGAAAGGGACCACCTGGCTGCTGTGTAGCCTGGGGAGCCTGAGTGCTGGTGAGGGGCTCTACCCCCCAGAAATTAAACTTTAACTGTTGGCTTTTCTTACCCTGAGCAGTCTGTGCACTTTTGGCAAGTGTTCATTGCTTTGAATTTACTCTGGAAGTAATGCCTCCAATGCTGCTTGGGAGTCAGACATGGTTGGGCCATACATGAGAAGTTCAGTGCAACTTGGCTGTTGTGTTTTGCAGAAGAATGGCAGATCCATCTCTGAGTAAGGTTCAGAGATGCCAAAAGCTAGGAATGCTTTTTGTAAGCCAGAAAATGGGAACTTGCTGTGGGCAGGAATGGATAGGCTGGTGGTCACGGGGGGGCTGTCCTGCCAGGAGTGGCTCTTTGGGCAGAGTTGCCAGTAAGCATCATGTTTTGCAGGCAGGAGAAGTAAGGCCAGAATCTTCCTGCACATGCCATCCCTACCAGAGTCCAGGCCTCTCCCATTTCTGCAGGGGGTAGAACAGATCCCACAACTTGGGAGTATGTCATGGGACAACACATCTGCCCCTGTTCAGGCCAGCAGGCAGGAATGTTACCAGTTCCTTGAGTTCAGGGACAAGGTGCTGGAGGGAGTTGCTAATGGGTGCACATGGCTGGTGGGAGGAGTAGGCATCAGAGTAAGACCTGGCTCAGCAGCAACCTCAGACTTGTGTAAAGGACCACAGTAAGCCATAGTGCCTGCCAGGTTACTCATCAACCAGATTTTTCCTCCTCCGGGATATGAGAAGGGCTCGTGCACACAAGTTCCCAAGGTATAAACTTATCCTTTCTGTCAGGATCCAATTCTGTGGTGCTCTATTAAGTGTCAAAACACTCCTGGTTGTCCTGTGTTGTCTCATGTTGATAAGAGCCACAGCACAGGTATTTTGGCACACATGGGCAGTTCCTGGGCTGAGTAGGAGCTCCTTTTGAAACTTTCTTAAAATTGGGTGTGCTGCTCTGCTGTTCTTGGTGTCTAAGAATGAGCAGGCTCCTACCTGAGCCTCTCCCACTGCTGGACCTTGGGGCAGTTGCTCTTGATGTAGATTCTCAAATGTCTGCTGAAGGCTGCAGCCTTTCCTGCAGTGGGAGCACGGGTGTTTACAAACAGACCGTGTGAATCTGCTTGTAGGTAGGGCTAGGAACTTATTGATAGGGAAGTAACAGAAGAAACGATTAGTTCTAGAAAATTTTACTAATCAACATGGACTGTTGCTCAGCCAAGGCCATGTTAAATTCCTGAACCTAGAGAAAAAGAACAAACACTTAATAGAATTATGAGTAGGTTTTTTTCTTTCTTTTATATAACAAAAGGGGGCACATATAAGAGGGGGTCATAGAGCAGGTGAATTGAGAAATCTGTGCCTTGTGAGTACCTCAGCCAATGGGGAAAAGGAAGAGGGTGATGCAGCCGGGAATGTAGGATAAAAATGGGACCTGCCTCCCCCAATAATTTGAGAGACTCCATGGGAAATGCCCATGGCCTCTCTCTTTATTCGAATAAAGTTACAGGACTCCTCTGTCTCCTTTTTGGACATAAACCTCTGGCATTGCGGATTAATTGTCCTGACAAATTGGGGCTCATCTGGCATCCTTCCACTATCCAGGGGCGGTGAGCTGCAAGCAGAGCTGGACACACCCCTCACCCAGTTTGGGTGATCAGCTGCCCTTGGTGGTGGCCGGTACCAGGCATTTGATTGGGTTCCCAAGACTGTCCAGGAGACAGAGGATTGGCGGGCCAGGGGGGTCCATGAAGAGTCCGCAGGGAAGGACCACTGAAAATCTCACCGGTGAGTACAATGGGATCTTCAAGGAGTAAACCTGAGAGGGCACCCATGGAGGGGGTCCCAGCAAAAGGGATGATGATCCCAAAATATCTCCGAGGAGTCCCTTGGGAGAATCTTGAGGTAGTTTGCACATTCTCCCAGAGGTAATTAAGGACACGGACACCCAAGTGTGGCAATAAGGGGAGCTGAGAATGGATCTCAAAAACGGGATGGATGGTGTTGGTGTATTGGGAAAGGATTGGTTGAAGGGGAGTGTGGAGGAATATGGTTAAGGCAAGTAGCAGCAGGGGGCATTTCTCCTCAATATTTGCTAGCTGATCCAGGGTTGGCTGCATGTTCTTTGTATCCCTGGCTTCCAGGACAGGGAAAACAAGGAAGTCAGGATTTAAAGGTGTTTCTCTATGATGGGAAGCGGCCGGGCCAAGTGTGGAAGTGCGGGACCTGGAGCACGGGCTGGGGGCCTGTGGGGAGGTGTGGGGTCAGGCTGGGGCTATGGGACAGAGGGGCTCAATGCTGGGCCCTGCCTGACCCCACAATCCCCTGGACAGGGCCAGTAGTGGCCCCAGGCCCCCATGAGACTGCGGGATGCTGCTATTGCCTGCCTGGCTCTGTGGAGCTGCTGGCTGTGCCCGCTGTCAGGGAGACTGTTTGGACACTAGCAGGATGGGAGCAAGCTCTGGTATATGGGGTATGGTGAGGAGGATGAGCGCGAGGAGGAGGAAGGAATATCTGGAAAATGTGGATTGTACATGGAAGAATTACAATTTTCTTTTAAGGGTTTTGTTTGGGTCATCAAAGAAATGAATTATTTTGCAAAAAGCTCAGCACCTGTGGGGGCATGAGCACCCACAGTCAGCGGGAGGGATGGGCTGAAGACAATGCAGCTACTGTGGATTATGCAATTCCCCAGGTGGATCCTCAGTGGGACCCAAATAATCAGGCCAGTCTAGCTTGCCTTCGAGATTACCATACCTATTTAATTAGAGCAATCAAATCAGCGGTTCCCAGAACTAACCATGAGCTAAAGCCATGTCCTTAGAACAAGAAAAGAATGAAGGTCCCTCTCACTGGCCAGAGAGAATTAGAGATGCCTTGCAGCAAGGGGGACTGGATCCTGAGGGACCAGCCTTTGATACACTGCTTAAAGTACAATTTGTTACTAAATCTTGGACTGATATGAGGAAAAGAATAAAGAAGGATGAAGAATGGCAGAATAAGCCCTTGACCAAGTTGGTTAGAAAGGCACAGCAAGTGTATGTAAGAAGAGATGAGGAAAAGGCAAAGGTGATGGCAGAATTTTTACAGCCCTGGAGGGATAAACCATAGGGTCCAAGGGGTCCCTGGGACAAAAGGGATAGGGTCGGCCACAAGGACATGACAGAGGCATTCCCTCCCGGCAGGGGAGAGCCAACTGAAACAGCAGTTAGGAAAGGATCAGTCTGCTATCTGCAAGGCAGAGGGACAGTGGAAGCAAGAATGTCCACAGAAATGTCTGAATCCTCTGGAGGAAGAAGTCCAGGAACTTAATGGAGATGGATTGTTAGGGTTGTCAGGGGTACCTGTTTTATCAGAGACCCACTACACTGGAGCCCTTGATAACTTTTAGGGTGGGTCTGGATCGAGAGGACGTGTTTCCTGATAGACACAGGGGCCTCTCAATGCATTCTGAATTTTATACCTAAAGGGAAGAATTGTCAAGTTCTTTAATTATTCAGAGGGTAAATTAAAAAGATGAGTGAATATGTTTTATTCAACCATGATTAGTAGATGTGGGGGATACATTTGAAATGCATTAATTTCTGTTTGTTCCTAGTTGTGACTGTAATGTACTGGGAAGGGATTTGAAAACTACATTGGAAATGCAAATTAATATTGTAAGAAGTGATACAGAGGCTAACACTATTGTAGCTTTGTGTCAAATGTCTGAGAAGGCCTCTGCTGCAGTAAACCCAGAAGTATGGGCAGTCCCATGGAAATACGATAAATTAGATATGGAGCCTCTCCAAATGACTTAGAAGCAACCAGGACAAGTGGTGTCTATAAAGTAAGACCTCTCTTTTCAAGGGGAAAGAAGGTATTACAGCCTGTTACTGAGTCCCTGTTTAAAGGCAGGTCTTTTGGAGCTAGGGATGTCTCCCTATAACACTCCTGTCCTGCCAGTTGAGAAACTGGTTGAATGGAGACCAGAAGGAAAGCAGAATTTTGAAGTGTTAGGAAAGAAATAAAAAAAGCAGATTAACTAAGGCTCCTGCCCTAGCTCTTCCAGACAGGAATAAAAGAATTTGAATTGTATGTGGGTGTTAAACTGAAGCATTTTATAAGATTTTTAGTACAAGAACACAGGGAAACACAGTAGCCTGTTGCTTACTCTTCTAAGATGTTAGACCCAGTGGCCAGAGGCTGGCCTCCTTGTCTGCAGAATTTTGCAGCCATGGCTTTAACGCTAACTGAACCCTGAAAACTGACAACAGGAGAATCTCTTATTGTTAAAGTCTCGCATCAAGTTAAAGCTTTGTTAACCAAAAAAGCCTCTAAGTGGATGACCAGTGCTTGATTATAACAGTCTGAAACCTATTTAATGAAACAGGAGGATTTAGAATTGAGAAGTGGGGAAGGGTTTAACCTAGCCTCTTGTTTGATCGACCCTGAAGAAGGGGGTGCCAGAAAGAAACCAACAACTGCATTCAAGTGATAGATCTCCAGACTCAGGATAGGGAAAATTTATGAGATGCTCCCTGTGCTAAGGAAGAAAAAGTGTTTATTGATAGGTCTTCAAGAGTAGCAAAAGGGAAACAAGTTAGAAGATACGCTATTATTAAAAGAAAGGAATTAGAGAGGAAGGGGGAACGTAGCCGCCCACATGGTCAGCTCAGACAGCTTGTAAGAGCCTGTGAATTAACATTTTTACTGATTCTAAGTATGCATGTAGAGTGTGTGACGGTGTTCCACCTCTAATCTCTCACCCACAAAGCTGGCATAGATAGCCCAGACCGAGTCAATGGCTGAGTCAACGACCGAGTCAACGACTCTTGCAAGCGATTATCTCTTGGCGCCTGAGAGCCTGAATCCTGACCAAGGAATCAACATCTTGGTACGGGGAAAACCAGGTGTGGAAAGAGATGAAAAGAATTAGTAGGTGACCGAAAGACACCCTTTTACACTATAAAACACACACGAAATATCACAGAGGCAGAGGTTTCCTGCACGTACTCTGAAGCATGGAGGAGCCTCTCCCCAGGTCTGGACGCAGGCTTGTAGTTACTTTCTCGAGGATTGAGTGAAAGGATCCTAATGTATGTTCCATCACCAAATCTGAGTTGGTAAGATATATTGGTTTCCTAAATTGTATTACTTCTTCCCTAGCTGTAACAATAGGTACCTCAATTCGCGCTGTAGTATCTACTAGTAGGGTTTCTGTTTTGTTTCGTTTTGGGTTTTTTTTCTTTTGTTTCTGTTTCATTTTGTGTAGTATACAGTTTGCTTAGTTCCTTACCTTGTTGTTTTCTTGTGTCTAATAAACAGTAATTCATTTATATTAGACCTAATCAGCCCATTATTAAAGTGACGCACGGAATGACTTCACAACAAAAGTTGTAAAGTAGGTATGTTTATTTCAGCGCTGAGACGCACGAGGGATAGCTCCCTAAAGCCATGCGTACCAGCTGCGGCACATTGCTTAGTTTATATTGAGTTACAGGTTACATATGCGTGAAGCTATACCATACCCTTATACATATTCATTAGCTATCCCTGCTTCGTATTATAATGAGTCCAAAGTTCATTTAAATACACTTGCACCTGCGCAGTGCTGCTTGAGAAAATGTGGGCAGGGGTCTTTTGATTAAATTAGGGGTCCAATAAAAGATTCTTCCAAGTGAACTCTTCACCCCACTTCCCTGCGCATGCTCTCTGTGTCTTTGGTTTGAGTCCAAGTTATACATCCTGGCTTAGGCTGAGTCAGGACCCTATAGCAGGATGTTAGGTTCCTTTACATCCTGGCTTAATCTTTTCTTACAGTGGTCCAGACCTTCCTTTACATCCTCCTTTTCTGTTTGGTAAGCGCAAAATATGTTAAGCAATCTATAGTCATTGTTCTAATAAGCAGTTCCCAGTATTCATTACTTATTCTATATTAGTTCTAATAAACAGTTTCTAATAGTTCATTATTTATCTTGTATCAATGCCTCCTGCATGGTCTCTAGTTTTGAGAAAGCCTCTGGGTTTTTTGGAAGACTGCAAGATAAAAGTAAATCCCAAGGGCCGGGGCTGGGGGAAATGGAGTTTGTGCTTGGTGTGCAGTTCTAGGCAGCAGATCTGTGCTGGTCTCCCTGTGTCCAAGCAATCAGTTTGCTTTTGCTGCTGCTCTGCTGCTTGCACATACCATGCACAGCTGGCTCAGGTTGCTTTGCTGAGGGAGGGATGTGTTGTCAGCCCAGTCTCTGCTTTGTAGATAAGATCCCTGCTCCTCTGCTTACCCTTGGTGAGGGGAGACATGGATCTGCCCCAGGAGTAGGAACATGCTGCATGTGAAAAAAAACGGCTCAAGGTAGCTCAGGTAGGATTCTTCCACATTTGTGGCCCAGCAACTCCAGAGTGTCTTTCTTCCATTTTCTTGCCAAGTTCAGCAATTCCACTGCTGAAACAGTACCCAGGAGAGAGCGTGCTGAAGCTGCAGAATCCTGCCTGCAGCTTCTATCCCAAATGTATCTTGGTTTTCCTTTTCCCTTTTTTTTTTTTTT
>VZRN01003462.1:241729-268188 GCA_013397935.1 Dasyornis broadbenti | reverse complement strand
AGGAAGGCGCGGAAGGAAGGAAACTACTTCTAATTGTGAGAGTCTTATTGCACTCAAAATTAGTCCGAAGGAGACTCTAGATTGTGTTGTCTGACCTATACCCTTACAACTTCTAAATCTAGTAGAGATGAGCCCAGTAATTTATGTTTCTCTAAATCAATTTTATGTGAAATCATAGGTATCCAAGTCCTGCAAAGTGTCCAAGTCAGGACTTAAAACTAATACATTTGTGGTTTAAAACAGTTTTTAAGCCACAGGTGACAAACATTAGCTCACAGTTTGTTACAGGAGGGTAAATGGACTTCTCATGTGGTTTGGACTTATCTTCCCTCCATTAATTGTTACCAAATTCTCTTCCCCAGGGAAATGGTGGAATCACCAACCTTTGAATGGTTAAAAAAGTTTATTAGGTGCCACTTTTAAAATATGGTTTACTGCACATGGTGATATTCAGTCAAAGGATGGACTTGATGATCTTTTCCAACTTAATGATTCTATGATCCTATGATAAATAAAATATATTAAAACTCTGATTCTAAGACACTTCTTCCAGTGATCAGCTGGCACTTGCATTTCT
Source organism: Dasyornis broadbenti (assembly GCA_013397935.1). Lineage (NCBI taxonomy): Eukaryota > Metazoa > Chordata > Aves > Passeriformes > Dasyornithidae > Dasyornis > Dasyornis broadbenti. The sequence goes on along the minus strand of VZRN01003462.1, from coordinate 267,611 downwards.
TCCTGACACTCCTGATGATTTGTCTTTGTCTCAGTTGAAATAAACTTGGCAGAAGCAAGTTCAAGAGAGTAGTTCAGTCTCCTCTGTGCCAAAATCACTTTTTTCCTCCCATGAGCCTCCCAACACATTTAGGTATTTTTATTTGAAAATATATGGTTGTACAACCTGCCAAAGTATCTTTTCTCCTGTCAGCAGAAAAGCTATAATTGCAACCTACCCTAAATAATTTTTTTTGTCATACTGATGCTCAGGGCTAGGCTCACTGAAGGATGTTAGGACAATCCAGCTGGTGACTTATTAGAAGTGACAGGGAACATTTCATATGCAGCCAATCAAAGTTACATGAAAATGTTGAAAGAGAAAGAGTCAACAAACTTTCTGATGGCACAAAATTCCCTTTTTCCATGCTCTGATACATGACTGGACTGTCTCAGCACACTTAAAAAACATATGGACATGTTCTGATGAAGGAAATACCTGCAGCTCCATACAAAGCTGGGATAATGTCTCTTCCACTGATAGCTCCTCTGGGGAAAAAACACAAAGAAAGACATCAGGTTTGAGAACAGTGGATGTGAAATATTAATGCTCTGCTGTTTATTCATGAGAGAAATTGGTCATTTGGTATTCTTCCTTGACAGACAAATTTCTGTTTGGGTGTTGGCATTCCGCAACACTTATTGTAGTGCTGCAGGTGCAACTTCTGCTTATGCAACCTGGACCACTAAACCAGCAGAAGCTGTTGTTTTTGTGGTGACAAAGACAACAGAATTTGGCTTTTCGTTGACTCTTACTAGAAGTTTGATTTTTAGCCTTTGGTATTTATGGCCAACTGTAGAACTGAATACAGAGTCTGAGCAAATGATGTGCAAGAAATGGTTGTCCCTGGTGTGCTACAGAGGATTGTGTAGCAACATCAAATTCCTGACTAGTAAAAAAATTAGGCATTTCTGTACTGCCTTGTGAAGTTGGAATTACCTCACCACTGTAAACAGCAGTGTTTTGATGTATTCCTGAGAGAATCCAGAACAGGGACACTCTGATTTAAATGCCTCACAGACCATAAAGCAAAGGAGGGCATCAATCAATTCTCCAACTTTGGCAGCTTGATTTTGCAATGTGGAACTTTCTAATGGTGTCCATAAAGAAACAAAGCAGAAACAAAGCAGAATAGCTCACAGACCAATCCCCTCCAATCCCCAAATATCCCTTCTCACATATCACTAATAAATGGGAAAGGACAGACCAAGACGGGTAGTGCCTCGAAAAGACCCAGTCTTAGATGGTAAAATTTGGGAAATAACTGTTCCCACTTTTAATGTCTTAAAGTAAGTTCCTTTCTTTTAAAATACACTACTCAGGCAGCTAGGGGAAAAAAAAAAACAAAAAAAAAAAACTAAGGAAGTGTGCAGAGATTTATATTCTTGGATTTATCTTAACCTTCTGTAAAAACCTATGTGATTAATATAACCAATACAGATGTTACAACTGAATGAGTAACTTACAGTTTTCTCCTGGTCAGTGGAGAAATATAGCAAGTGCAAGGTGAAGTTTATGCAATCCCAAATTAGCAATCACTGCATGTGTCAGATAACGTACTTTTAAATGGGTGTGTTTCACCCCAGTGAATGTAAAGAGACAGATATAAAAATTTGATTTATATTCACCTTACTGCATGAATCTTACACCGCGTAACTTTACTGAGTTTTGCAACAGGTGTCAGAAGATCAGCCTTAAAACCAAATCTTTAGTAGATTTTCAGATTGTGAATAAAATTATGCAAATAACACTCTGCTCAAGAGGCTAAAAAGGGTATTTGCATTTAGCAAAATTTCATGAATTACAAGAAGTACATTTGCAAATGAGGTACCTGCTTCCATACCAGTACTCATTTCTAAACCAGCCAAATGGTTTTAAGAATGTCAGTATGTGCTCTGGGGTGGCCCTGCAGTTGTGGTCAGTCATCCATGCATAACTCTGCTGTCTCATAACCTACAGTCCTGTCGGGGCAAGCTACAAATCCTCTATTATCTACACCTGATAACAAAGATCCATGAAGCAGTTTTGTTGCATATTGTATTCTGACTGAGAACTCATAAGCTGCAAATGAAAACACTGTATTTTTTTTAATTTTTTTTTTAATCTCTTGTAGTTGGATTGAATAACACAATACGCTGCTTACCTATTACTTTTAGACAGCCTTGAAGGGAAATATATGTTGGGGAACAAGAGATGAAGTGGAAAACAGGAGCTATCAAGTCCGTGAGTGCATGAAGCATAATGCATTGTGTTTGATTGTTCTTATACACAAGGACTATACTGGAAAATTTTACTTCCCTTTAAAACCTGCTGGCCAATGTAATCGACCCTCCTAATGTAATTATTTCTGCAACATAGTAAAAGTGATAACTTCAATGCCTGCACACAGACAGAAATACAAAGACACAAAACCACAGATGTGAAATTATTATGAATTCATTCACTGAATTCAAAGAAACAGGTGGGAGAGCAGGATTTAGTCAGGAATGAGTCTCATTTTCATAGACCTCATGCTGTCGTTACAAAGATGACTAAACAAAAATTGCAGAGCTCCATCCCACAAATCCAGCCAGCAAGCACTTGCACATTAGACCTAACGGGATTGACCAGCCAAAGAAACCTCCTGCCAAAAAACCAGAGAATCTATTAAACAATTGAATTAGGAAGATAATCAGAATAATTTTGAAGAGCAAGTTGTAAATGGCAGGGGAGAAATATATTGTGAGTTAAAAAGAAGGGAGTATAATTTAAACCTAGTTGTATCACCTTTCAGATTTTTCTTTTCAATTATAAAAAAATGTTTGCTCAAGAGAAAAACATCTATTAAGAGTATTCCCAAGATTTCATGGCCATTCAGAACTGGAAGTTACACTTTTCAAAATGTAACTGAGGCCAAAAATCACTAAAAGGCAAGTATTCTGAAAAATGTATCAAAATATTATGTCCATCTACACATCAGGCCACATCCTATAAAAAAATTCACATAAGCTGAGGAGTCAGTCATCTTTAACAGTGTGCAAAAATAAACACTAATCAGAAAACACAGATGAAAATCCCTTGAAGTCTCTGAACACACCAAAAAATTGGTACTAAAATATGTGTTTGAAAATGCAGCACTGTAAAATATTCAGTGTTTTTAAATGTCTTTTCACTTACCCAACTTCAGCTGTGGTAAATCAGGAATCTCGTTCATGATGAGGGTGTAGTACGTGTGAAGACCCCTTTGAGCATTCAAGAGCAGGAGACAAAGATCCTTATGCCACTTGTATGCATGCTGCATGCAGTTTTCAGATGGGACATAAAAGCTGCCCTGTGTAGCAAAAGTATCGAGAAAATAGAGAAATTAAACTTCATGGTCTCCATTTGTGCTACAGGTTTCCACAAAAACCCAGCTGTGGACTGATTCATCTTCTCTTCCAAGAGTATACAGTGATAGGACAAGAGGTAATGGCTTTAAACTAAAAAAGTGTAGATTTAGACATGATGTTAGGAAGAAAATTCTTTACTGTGAGGGTGGGGAGGCCCTGGCACAGGTTTCCCGGAGAATCTGTGGATGTCCCATCCCTGGAGGTGTTCAGTGACAGGTTGGATGGGGCTTGGAGTACCCTGGTCTAGTGGAAGGTGTCCCTGCCCATGACAGGGGATTTGAACTAGATGGCATTTAAGGTCCCTTCCCAACCCAAGCCATTCTATGATTCATCAATTCTAATCAAGCAGATGGCACCAAAGAGAGATTTTAATCATCTCAACCTCCCAGCCACCCAACTAGCTAGATGTGCAATCCAATAGTATCACTTTCTATATGTTTATTTCACCCAAACCATAACAAACTATTAGATCTCAGCAATGCAAAGACCCTCAAACCAAACAGTCCAACAGGAAAATCTATCTCTGTCCCACATGTCCTACTTTGGAGCCAATGTCTCTCGCCACAACACAGAGAGTCCTGTGTGAAATACACCCTCTCTGCTGGAGGAGAAAGCTGGAAAGAGCTATAAAAATGGCTATATTCGCTTTCCTTTTACCTCCTTATCGCCTCCTGCAAAGATTATAGCTTGGTGGTACCGTGATATGCTTTGTTATGTGCATTAGTGAAAAAATGCAGATGGCATTGCTACCATCAACAAATCTGAGCCACTCCAGGATCAATGTTTGTGTTAGCGTATCTCTTGTGAGAGACTGCAATTGGACAGAATGTTTTACTACAAATACTTCCCAAACAACACTTTTACACTTAGAATATAAGCTGAGTTTGCATTAGGCCACCACAAATCAGAGGTTTTCACTTCTGTCGAAAGATGCTTGTGTAAATTACTGCTATTTGAAATTTGCATGGATAAGGTTTAAAATTACTCATTAATCCATGGGTTTGTGAAACATGGACAATTTGCAACTTCATCCACTGCTTATCCCTGCTGCAGTAAGAATACAAATTCTACAGGCCAGCCAGGTGCTGACTGCCTATTTGGACAGTCCCAAAAGCTGCTCATCTCCGGGAGCAACAGGGAAGAACCAACCACACGCCAGTGCATCTCCTGTGTTTTTCTCCCTCTGACTTCCCTAAAATCTGCATTTCATACCTCTTGGCCTGAGCCAGGAAGTTTCCCTCAGCTTCTCATGCAAATCTTCAAGAAGTTCAGTAGAATACTGTGGTAGACAAAAAGGGAACTGCTCTCTAGATCCACAGAGAAACAGCTGACGGTAATTTACAGAGTTGGCTGTTCTTCAAAGGTTTCAAAATCTCCAGCAGGAATATTTTTTACTCTCACCATGGCCAAAAAAAAAAAAAAAGGGGAGCACAAAGAAATGGTGCTCAAAACAATAGAAAATTGGAAGTGGATTGATGTACAATGTCATGAAAATATGCCCTCCTTTATTATCCATTGCTGATTTTTTAAAGGTAAAAATTAGTCTGGCATTTAAAAGCTACAATGATGAGCAGAAGGAAGAATATGAGTTAATTTCATAGTTTGTATGAATACTATAACACGGTGTTGTGTATGACTAGACTTTAATAGGTCTATTTTCAGCCATTCCTTGGCATAGATTATTGTTTAATTACAAAAAGTAAGAGGAAAATGCACCTGCAGGTGGGCTCAAAACTGGCATGAATTAAAGATGTTTAAAATCTTGCTCAACTAGTTCAGTTTTGAATTCTTTAGCATTTGTCTTCCTACCTTATGGTGCTTTGTTAAACTTGCCTCAGCTGATTTTCACTGGACAATTGACCATGTGTTCTACACTGTAGACACAGAATTAGGACCACTGAGTACAACCACAACAGGCAAGTAAAATCGTCTCTAGCGTTTCTCTCCATTGCAATGTAAACTTTCTTCAAATTACCGTGAGATATGGGTGGTAAACGTATGAATAGAGGGCTGAAAAGACTGCTCCAAGCTCTTTTCCCGTCCCAGCTCTCTGGGAAAGGTGTCTGTACCAAAAAAAGGTGCTGTGCTTTGAGAATGCCATTGAATGAGAGAAACAGAGCTGCATAGTCCAGGTTGTGCCGTACATCAGTAAGAGGCCATATCATTAAGCTGAAGCATTTTGATAAAATTCTATTAAATGGCAACTGCCTTTGAAACCCTGTTGTTTAATGGGAACATCCATCCTAATTTGAAAAATCTTTTTGTCAAGGTGGAAAGCGAGCGTGACAGAATAAAGGTGACAACTCCAAATTTCTGGTTCTTCGGTGACTTAAAGACATTACTGCTCTCACAGGACTGCTTCTGAAAGTTGTCACACACATACAAGATACAGAGCAGGACATTACAGAGATTATTAAACCCACCTCAGGGACGGTTTAAACTAATGTGAACCAAGGTCTGTGCATCTCCATCTGCAGGGACAACAGCAGGGCAGGCATCTGTCATACGATGCCATTATAAACTGCTGCAGCTGAATCAGCTTATCCATCACTGTTCAGTAAGCTGAGAAATGTCGAGAAATGTCAAGAAATGTCTTCCTTTGGGAGGATCTAAAGATTGCAGACCTTTCACATTTGCTGTTTTAATTGCATCTTCTGTGAATTTAGTCAGGTGATTCCCTCTTTCCTTGCCAATAGCCAGAAACACGGATTCAGACTACAATACTAAAAAATCAAGTTTGGTAAAAAATATGCCACCTGCTGTTCTAAGGGAAAACACTGCTGTAAAACCAGCACTCAGAAAAAACGGTGGCTATGACCCATTAAACAACTACAAAGTGCTCAGATTTCTTGACTCAGAATGACAGATATTAGTTTACTTTTGATTAAAACAAAACCCTCATTTAATCAAAAAGTAATACTGAATCTGACAAACCCACCTTGCATAAAGCCTGATGCCTGCTACGGGCTTGCAATATCCATTGCAAAAGTACATGTTGGGTTCCTTTGTAAAGATTCTCATGACCTATTGTACTAATTCCTTTGGTCTATTGTCATTTTAATCTAATCAGTTAGCAGGTAGACACATATATCTATGCTGGTTGTAAAATGCATCTGTGCTGATTTCTCTTTCCAAGACCCCCTCTGTCTGTAATGGTAGACAGTATCTCTGTCTTTCGCCCTTTCCTGTTTCTGAAAATTTTAGAAGGATGTGAATGCCTGACACGTTTCACTTCAAGACATAAGACCTAAAGATACTTTGATGGCAAAGATGTATGAAAACACAGAAGCTAGTAGTCCTGACACAAAAGGATTTCTTCCAATGTGCCAACATCACTAAAGCAAAACAGAGCAAGAAAGGTGAGATATGATGGAAAAAGAGGCAGTCTGGAGACTCTTCCAATACAGGATGGAAATTCTCCTTAAGCCCTTCTTTTGTTCTGAATGTATTTATACAAATATTTTGTATCTTTTAAGCAGTAGCCAAATTGAGTTCTACCTGAGCTTTAGCTATTCTAATTTCCTTCCTGCATAACCTCACAACATCCTTGTAGCCCTCTTGAGTGTCCTGCAACTTCTTCCAAAGGTCATAAACTCTCTCTAGCTAAAGAGTTCTGAAGCTTTTTCTCATGAAGAATCCTATGCCTACAGGCTTAATTTCTCCTTCTCCCTGTTTACTGTGGTCATCATCAATCAGAGTCATAGAATGGTTTGGATTGGAAGAGACCCTAAAGATCATCTGGTTCCAACCCCCCAGCCACGGGTGGGGAGACCTTGCGCTAGATGATCACATAAAGAAAAACCTAGACAAAAGTCAGATAAAAATAAGTGCCTAGTGTTTTGGAAATGTAAAAGCTTCAGTTGTGCAAAGCTGGACCCCAGCACTGGACCATCACCGACCCTTGTCCATCTCTCCTCCAAGCTGGTCTTCTGCTGGATTTACCCAGCCAAGTAAAATAGCCTTCAAAATCAACAACCCCGAAAAAACTAAACATTCTTGGCAATATCCCTGCTGAATATATTTAAGTAAATCAGTCTTTTAAATGAATAGGTTCCCTGTGCAATTCTCTTATCAGTCAACAGATTTCTCCTATAATTAGACTGCATTGCTTTATAAATGTACTTTTCCTTTATAACAAGAGAAAGGAAAATTACTCACAAAAAGCAAATACCCTCATCAAATAAGGTTCATGCCAATTCATTATTCAAATGCGAGAACAATTTGAGGTTTTCACTTCCAGTACACTAGGTCTATCTAATATCAAAAGACACCAACTGAATTTTATGCTTTGTAAAGTACAGTTAAGTAGCTTGCATTTGTTTTGTAGTAAAGCAATTTCATGAGCTATGTTAACTATGTGCAGTGCTCAACAATAGCACTAACAGTTGGTAAATGAGACACTTTATGTTTAATCTAACTCTTAAAACATTTCACAGTTCAGATTCAAATTGCTTGTCAAGAATTTTAATGTACTAAAAAGCCATTCCAGTCTAAACAGACAAGTTTTACAGTCTCCAACAGTTTTCCAGTAGCAGAAAGAGCTACCCTACCTTACCTTCTTCTGAGAAAGAGCTACAGAACTTCTTGAAACAGAAAATTAAATCTCAGCATCCCAAGATCGATGCAATTTCTGGGTCCACAGCATCTGCCCATTTGTTGCAAGCCCATTTTCATTACCTAATATGAAAATTTTATTCTGGTTTCAAACTCAAGGACCAAAGCATTTCTTCAGCTCTACTTTCAATGCTACTTTTCTAAGGAGATTTCCTGTTATTTGCTGGTTGGAAATTAAATTATAGTTATGTCTTGTGCTAAAATCTTAGTGCTTCCACTTCATTAGTGAAAGTGCTTGAGCAGCAGTGGAAGAAGTTTTTACTCCACTTGCTGAAACTGGTTGCACGTCAGAAATTATTTTTCTCTTAAAGAGGTTGCCATCTAAATATGTTAAAATGAACTCTCAGAGCAGACTGAAGGGGCAAAGAATGTATTCTGAGCCATTCTTATGACAGAAATGACATGAAATTTTAAGAGAAAAAAGGAATCTAGATGATTGAAAATCAAAAACTTTTAATGATAATATTTCATGAGGAAAACAACAACCAACCAAAAAAACAAAAAAAAAAAAAAGGAGAGAAAATTTTGCATTTGGGTTGACTAAGAATATTTAATATTTTTATCAATATATATGGTGTATATATAGAAAAAATATATCTGTATACATATAGACTAATTGTAGAGGTTTAGACCAGATATTAAGAAAGATTTCTTCAAGGAATGGGTTGTCAAGCATGCCTAGGAACAGGATGCCTAGGAAAGTGGTGGAATCATTATCCCTGGAAGTGTTCAAAAACCCCATGGATGTGTCACTTGAGGACATGGTTTAATGGTAAACATGATGGTGGTGCTGTGTTGGCAGCCAGACTTGATAATCTTAAAGGTCTTCTCCACCCTTAAGAATTCTATATGTGTGTATATGTATATGAATATTTACATCTCCATTCAGCTGTGGAACACTGCCAAACCCAAGCTCCCCCTCATTAATTCATTCATCGACACAAACACCTTCTAGAGCCCTGTGCCAGGCAGTGAAAAATTATTGGCAAATCTGAAAATATACCGTAAGTCAAAGACGTGGAAGCCCACAGCGGCCAAATTGTGGATGCCATTGTGTGGTGGCACAGTTTCTTCTCAGCCGAGTTCCCTCAGCAAACACTGCATGTTCAGTGGTGCTCCCTGTGTTTGTGTCTCTCTGCCAGTGCACCCAAGTTTTCTAAGGTGGCTCAATTTAACCTTCTTTGAGAGAGGGGAAAATTCATAACATGTCTAAAGGGGTGGTGAAAATGGGCAGCCAGGAAAAAAAGAGAATTTAAAATATTTTTATTAAACAGAGCAACCACAGTCTGCATATAACAGGCACGGTACACAAAGCTTGATCCTCTCTGGCAGAAAAACAATGCATCTCTGTTCCTCATCTGGCAGCAGCAGAGATGTGAATGCAGAACTTTCTTGGGGGTAAGGTGACACCCACAAAAGCCAGCTCCTGTAAACATCTTTCCTCTAATATCCACTAACAGGAAGACAGTATGCTTATGGGATGAACAGATATGGAAGACTGGGAAAATTAATATTTTCCATTAAAAGAAGTAAAACCTAGGATCAAACATTTAAGATAAATAGAAATATTGGACTAGGATGCACTTGAATGTGTTTATTCTATCAACTTAATAAATTGCTTTGTGCTGAGTTATTAGTCTGTATTTGATATGTAAGTTCATTATCAAAGCTCTAAAAGAAAACTAAAATCATTACATTATATTTAAATTCTACTTCAGGGACACTAATAACACTAATCTAAAGCTTCAATAAAGGGCATTAATTAGAAAGGCATTGACAATATATGGAACTATTTATATTATGCCTCTCACTAAATCTGTTATGTAAGGAAACGTAGGTTGGTATTTCATAAATACAATTTGACATTTATATTACCTCTGAAAGTTAGAGCTACTTTGTTAAAACCCCTGGGATAACAATGCAGTAGAAAAAATATTTGACATTGCCGTCAGATTTAGTGGCAGGTTCAGTGATAATTTACACTTTGTACAAAATTAGCAGTTGGAAAGTATTTGACTTCAGATGTTGGAAAAATAGGAACCATCAGGCCTGAAAAAGAGCATCCACTGAACAGGTAGAAAATAATTACCCCTGTGAGCTCTAATGATTGTGCCTCATAGTTTCAGTATTATAAGTTACTGTTATAAACACAGGCTGTAGGTTTCTTAGATACAATTGGCCAAGGAAGAAGAAGTGGCAAAGATAGTATTTTTAGGAAAAGTTCCATCTGAAAATATTATTCTAGTAAAGCAAAAGTATTTCACAGGTCACACAGATTTCCCTTAAAGTTATTCTAGCAGAAAAAACACTGACATCATTCCAAATTGGCCCACTTAGAAAAAAACCAAAACATTGATTTTTTCATCTAAAATAAAATTTCTGGGTTTTTTTTTTTTTTTTTTCATTTTCCTTTTCATCAAGATAAGGCTCATATAGCAATATATTGTAGAATTTAAAGGTAAAAAAAACCTCTCAAAATACTGTAATTCATGCACAGATGTTTTGGTTTCTTCTGGTTTTTTTCCCAGATTTTTCTTTTAGGGGGCATTTCACAGCTTTTTAAATTTCAATGCAATAAAAGTGGCACCAAATCCTGAAATCTCCTCAGCTTGTTTGAAATCTGTTTCTCCAGTGACTGGAGGTTATGTTACATCTTATATATCATCACAAATGTCTATAATCATGAGGATCTTTGTGTAAAAATACATATAGGGTATCCTATAGAAGTTTTTAGACATTTCTGATTATGACAAATAAATAGGGGAAAAAATTCTTTTTCTCCACCTGGTCTCTAGGGTTATACATCACCACAGAGAAAATTAAAGCCGTAAAAACATTGTTTTAGCAGTAAATTAAGCTCTGGGGAAAACGTTTCATGAAAGTCAGAGCAGCGTCTGACACGAGGCATCCTTCTTCCAAGATGAGCACTGAATCATCTGGCACAAGGAAAGCTGTATGAATCATAGAATCATAGAATCACAGAATCTCCTGATTTGGAAGGCACCCATTAGGATTATCGAGTCCAACTCCTAGTCCTCAATGGCTTCTCATATGTCTTTCCCTCTAGGCCCTTCACCATCTTCATAGCCCTTCACAATTTTCATAACCCTTATCTGGACGCTCTCTAATAGTTTTATATCTTTTTTATACTGTGGCACCCAAAACTGACCCCAGAACTCGAGGTGAGGCCACCCCAGAGCAGAGCAGAGCGGGACAATCCCCTCCCTTGCCCGGCTGGTGATGCTGTGCCTGATGTCCCAACACAGGGCTGTCCCTCCTGGCTGCAGGGCACTGCTGACCCATATTCAACTTTCCATTGACCAGGACCCCCAGATCCCTTCCCACAGCTGCTTGCCAGTCTTTCATTCCCCAGTCTATCCACATATCCGGGACACACATCTATCCACATATCCCAGGTGCAGAATCCAGACCTTGCCTTGTTAAACTCCATAAAATTGGTGATTGCGTGTTTCTCTGATTTGTTGAGGTCTCTCTGCAGGGCGTCCCTGCCCTTGAGGGACTCAACAGCTCCTCCTGATTTAGTGTCATCAACAAATTTGCTTAGTATTCCTTCAAGTTCTGCATCCAAATTGTTAGCAAAGATGTTGAAGAGAACTGGGACAAGGATGGAGCCATAAAGAATCCCACAATTTACATTGCCAGCCTGATGTCACCCTATTCACTAAAATCCTTTGGGTATGTTTTTATTTCTCTCTGTTACATCTAGGTCTGAAAATGATATATTAGTCTGTATCTTCATATTATTTCTAAGAGTATGTGTAGGAAACATTCACAAAGCACACTGAGATATCCTTTGGCTAAAAGGTGATACAGATCCACTGAATAATTACAATTTTATGGAAAAAAACCCCAAAATATTTGGAAATAATTGTTAAAAAAGGGAGCCAGATTAGATATATGGACTTATATAACTATTTTTATCTATGACTATCTATCTATCTGTCTGTCTGTCTATCTATCTGTCTATCTATCCATCTAGCTATCTATCCATCTAGCTATCTTTCTAGCTATCTTTCTATCTCTATCTTTATCTCTATCTATCTAAAGCTGGTCTTATATGTAAGTTTAAATTAAATATTTATTAATACATATACATTTATGCCGCAAATTCTCATCTCCTAAACAAAAATAACACAGTGAAGACATAAAAAAGGGCCTTAACACATTGTCCTTTCTGATTAAAGAAGAGTCTGTGCTGCCTAGTCATAGATAAGAAAAGCAAATCCGCTCCTGTTTCTGTGATCAAACAAGGACCCCTGAGATGGAGACCTGCCTTGTTATTACTCATCTCTGCAGGCAGCAGCATAAAACCGGTCAATTTTTTAAAGAACACTTGTTAACGGCTTTTTGTCTCTCCACCTGTATGTACACACTGACACACAGAGAAGGAGATCCTGTTCAGTGGTCTTAACACAACTGTGCCATTACAACTGGCATTGAGGATATCAGAAAATGTCAAAAATGTTTTGATTCAACTTGCATGCCTAGCAACAGAGAAGGATGTGTTCAGCTGTAGCTCTGGATGGTGTGGAGATGGCTTTATGCTATGTAATCATACAGGTTAGCAGCTAGCAGAGGAGTATCTCTCTTTATGTCAGTGATATATCCTGTTTGATATTAAGTATATGAATAAATAACTAAATTGAACAAATCAATCCATTTCCCCCATGATTTTATAAAATATTATTGGCTTTGTTTAAAAAAGTTTGCAGTGAATTATGTTAAGGGTCAATGACAAAAGCTCTAATACATGTCACAGTTTGCTTACAAAAGAATGGTGAGATTAATGTCTAGCAAATATTTTATATTTAGACTGCAAAAGTGTCCAGCTCAGCTCATCACCCTGGACTCTCTGCATAGCATACAGAGAGAAACAGGCATTTTTTAGAGCACAATTCATCCTCTCTACTTCAAATGGTGATGTTACAGAATCATGAAATTGTTTGGGTTTTAAGTGACGTTAAAGGTCATCCAGTTCCAAACCCCTGCCATGGGCAGGGACACCTTCCACTAGACCAGGTTGCTCAGAGCCTCAATCAACCTCCTCTTGAACACTTCTGGGATAGACACATCCACAGCTTCTCTGGGCAACCTCTCCTGTGCCTTATCACTCTCACAGGAACAAGTGTTTTCTGAATATTTGATATAAATCTATCCTCCTTCTCTCAAAACCATTCCACCCCTTGTCCTATCACTTTATGCCCTTGCAAAAAGTCCCTCTTCTGCATTCTTGCAATGTACAATTCCCTGGAAATGCTCCTTGCTTTCCACAGATGGTGTACAAGGGAAAATTAAACTAGAAGCTCAGAGGCAGAGAATTCAGAGATGGGCAGAGAAGCCCACCATTTATTAAAATTAAAAAAAAAAAAAAAAAAACCAGAGTTTTGTATGGAGGAAAATAAATGTGGAGCATCCTGAATTTAAATAGATATTTTCTTCCCTCAGAGAGGAGAAATGTTTCAGACGTTATGATTTGGATTTTTCACTCAGCACTAACTGCTGACTCCAAGAAGCTGACAATCAGTCCTAGAGCATGTATTTTTGGGTCTACGGACCAAAATCCAGTAAGTCTGGAAATCCTCTAACTTAGATAAAAATAAGGAACTGTAAGGGACCTGAGATAGAAGTGATGTGTAGGGATGTGAAGGTCTCATCTTGTCCTTAAAAGAGAATATGGCCATGGCTGATACAAGAGCCAGCTGAAGATACTTTGCCAATGCATGTGGGCTAGTTTGAACCTCAAAAATTAAACTCAGTTCTCTCATAGGTGCCATTTCTCTCACAGTGTTTGGCAGAATCTGCTATTAAACACAGTGAACCTCTATCACACTGCGTGTACCAAACCACTTGGCTCTGTGTTGCCTTCTGCAGCACAGACCCAAAGCAAATGGTCACTCTGACATGCTCTTTATTCAACAGAAGCAACAGCAAGGGCCCAGCTTCCTATTTAGAAATGCCAGGTTCTATTATGTACACTGGCAGTGTATTATGTATCTGGCAGTCACTGCCAGAGAGAAAGTGACTTCAGGCTTAGATCTTTGTTCACGTATGACAAAAGCTACAGGGATAACTGATTTTATAGTTCAGTGCCCAAATGGGGAAAAAAAGAACATGTTACGTCAACTTGGAAAGAAGTATTTGCTTCTTCAAAGTGAAATGAAACACCCTTTTTTTTCTTTTTCTTTTTTTTTAAATAACATTTTTCTTAGCAATTGAAAGCCATCTAGTCGTTGACACTTCACATTTCAAGGCTTGCCACTTAAACACCACAACAAACCTTTTACAACCTCTTAATGTGCTATAAATACAGATTATATCATACCTTAAACTCACCTGTACACTGTGAAGCTAAATAAATTGCCACATGCTGAGTCCTGTAACACAGCACAGGATGCCACAACAATTATTTAACATGGGGAACAGTATACAGTAGGATCCGGAGAGGATGTCCATATGGAAAATTTGTTCCAACCTATTATAGTATAGGCCCATTTCAGAGTTTCCCACAGAGGTGGCGGACTGAACTCAGCAGTCACACCATTCCTTCCTATCGCTGACCACAGCCTTGGGGGTCTCTCTCTTGCTAGGAGAATGGCAGTGGGCTACACCATACAGGAGGAGAACCAGGCTGACAGTGCGTTCTCTGCACATCAGTCAGATTCTACAAATAACCCAAGTCTCACTGCACCTGTCCCACTGATATTGCATTTGGGCTTTCTGAAATTTGGGTTCTTTTTTATCTTTCCAAAATGTTGACAGGAACTGCCTCAAAATTAGATATGAAAGTAATCACATATTTGATGAGTTCTGTTTCTAAGGTACAGTATTATCACTGCAATCAGACTGGTTAGGGTTATCCTGACTGATATCCTACCCCTAAGCACAGGATGTACTGAACAGTCTCATTAATGAAATGTCCCTATTGCAACCAGTCTTGCTCTGTTTATGCAGCAGGTCATGACAATGAAAAGTTATTTGGGACTGCTTGAAATTTCCCAACAAACTGTGCTTGAGTTGTGGGAAGGCCATGAGACAACTGCACACAAAGCTGCCATTTTAAGTCAGAAACCCAGCCACTTGACATCCTGCTACTCCCTTAAAATACAACTATTCTCAGCTACAAATATGTCCATGTATGGAGGAAGAATTGCTTCCTTCAAACACTGGAACACCATTTGTGCAAAAGGAAAGACTCAAAGGTAAAGACAGGGATCCTTCAGTCCAAAGAAATGAATATATAAAGAACTAGATACGACAAAAGTGCAGACAAGATACTAAACAGATGATAAAAAAATAAGTCACCCTTAAATGAGTTGATGAATTTCCTCATTTCCTGTTCACGTTTTGTAGGAAAGACCTTTGTGAGTTAGATGCTGCCACAAACAAAATCTGAGGACCACTATTCAAGTATCTGACAAATACAACATAAAAAAAGGACATATTTCCTTTTCTTGGGAAACCTAAAATTCATAGAGGCCATACACATTAAACAAAAAAAAAAAAAACAAAACCAGTCTATTTGTCTATATTCCTCATCAATCTGTCAGGCTGAGCCTTTGC
This sequence comes from Dasyornis broadbenti, assembly GCA_013397935.1. NCBI lineage: Eukaryota > Metazoa > Chordata > Aves > Passeriformes > Dasyornithidae > Dasyornis > Dasyornis broadbenti. The sequence goes on along the minus strand of VZRN01003462.1, from coordinate 252,009 downwards.
TTTAATCAACACTCACTGGGATTAGTTTGGGGGATCATACATCTACTGCCTCACAGCCTGGCATGGTGCCATCAAGAAACCAAGAAGGCTGGTGAATTATTTTAATAACAGGGGTATAGACATGAGCCCTTGGGATTTTTGATATGTTGCCACTCCTGCCTATAAAGAGGATGTTTATGAATTGCACCATTTGCTTTCCAGGCTACTACAGCAGGTGGCCAAGACCACTGGATCCTGTCATTTTGCTACCACTGGCTTGGCTTCTGAAATCATAGGTAATATCTGAAAATAGGTTCCTAGTGGGTTATTTTGGTTCTTGATCACACAGAATCTCATAGGAGGGAAGAGTTACGGTGCCAACCATGCCCACCCAAATCTATTTATTGCGAGCTTTGCCCAGCATTCACTGTTGAAATGTCTATAATCAGAGCAGTTGCTGCATGCTGGTTAATTAGCTTTGTCTCCACAAATGGGAAAAAAAATGAAACCATCACAACACTATTTCTGGTCTTTTCCTCATCTTGGTAAATTTAAACATTAGCAACAATGTCAAACAATGGCTAAAGAGGAAATATTTAACTGTTTTTTGACAGTGACAAATTACTTCAACCTTTCCGGGTTCATTTTTTAAGCAGTTTGACATTTCATTACCAAGGCAGATTTTTTATTTTATTGTTTCCTTCAGTATGTTACACAGCCACAAGTGTTACCAAGCAGGTTCCTAGGATTCAAATGCAAGTGGAAAGAAATCATGTCTCTATTGACAACATTGTTATTTTTTATTATTATTTACAAATGCTCCTGCGTATCCCAGACTTCTGCTTGGTTTATGATTGACTTCTCATTTTCCCCCAAAGAGGTGAGTAAAAGATTTTGACTTGTATAGTCTTTGTCAAGCTGGATCAGAAGAGAAATCCAACAACTCTTGTGTTTTGCAAGCAATCACAGTCAAGTATTTGATACTCACGGAGGAGACAGCAGTAAACAAAGAGAATGAAATAAAAGCCTAAGCCCTGACAGCTTCAGAAATGGAATGCCTTCAAGCAAAGTCTTCCTCAAATTACCCAAATATTGGTTTATATCACAGCTCTCACAGTTCCCATCCTTTCAGAACAAGGACGGCAAGAATTGTCAGCATTGTCATTTTGCACAATTCTGTCAAATCCTACAAAGTTCACAGAAGCACCTTCCGGCAATGTGTTATACCAGCTCTCTTATGGCCTACAGAAATGGTGAGAAAAAGAATCCTTTTATTGGGTCTAAATGTGCTGTTTTTCAGGTTGCCTGACTTTTGTCCATTATTGTACTGTGAAAAATAATCAACAGAAGATCTGTTGCAAGAACATACTCCAAGGTCTGTTACAAAGCCAAGTCAAATCAATTTCCATTACTTCCCTATTTTTTTTTTTCTGAAGATAATTCTGACACTCAGAGAGTCTCATCACTCATGTAATTGATGTTGTCAAAGTGACCCAATGAGATCCATTAGACTTTTCATTTAGAAATGTTTCAAACCCTGTTTTTATGATTATTATTTTATTTTAACCGATCACACCCACAAAAATAATTTATGTCCTGGCTTAAAAGCACCTTCCATCCTGCAAAAAATTGGTCTGCACAACAATTGATCCTCTTTGGCCCTGGTGCTGTAACGCTGGTCTGGTTTGTTTGACGTGGAGGATGAGGTTTCTATGACTTTTGCTGCCAGGGAACAGCTCAATGTCTAATCCTGTCTTGCCTCATTCCTGAAGTCTTTACTTATGACACACTCAGGCAATGAATCATTTATAGGTCTTTCACATGCATGCAAACATACATCAAATGGAAAAGCCAAAGATAAAATAATATATGGTCCTTTTTATCACTGCAGAGATCCACAGTTTCTGTTCTAACACTGGAACAGAAATAATGGGTAATCAGAATATTTCCTGGATATGTTACTTTAAGACAGTTACACTAATTTGCTATAATTTACTGCAACAAAATAGGGAACTTTTGAATAGCTGGAACTGTATAAATTTGCATAATTATTACATCTTCACAGGTTCATTTTCATAGCCCCATAGATACCTCTTGTATTATGCATAGTACAGATACCAGCCCTCAAGTAATTTACACTCAAAGACAATCAAATTTCATGAGCTATGAGTAACTTACCATTTATTCTGCAGGCCATAATTTTATGGTTTTAAATAAAATACCTCTAATGAGTTCAGTAGCAGAGAAAGAGACAGATTGACAGCTCTGGAGAGTTGAACTGTATTTGTTAACAAAAGAAACAGAACACACAGAGCAAAACTGGAGCTTTACCACCCATATGAACATTATTTGTCACTGCCTTGGGGGTTCAGCCTTTCACCCCTGCTTCTCCTCAGCCAATTCTGTCTACCAGTGCCAGGAAGATCTAATTCCAGCAGAGACATTGCAGATTGCATCAAGGCCTAACAAAAACCTGTGAGATGGCAATGACTTTTGCCTTGGGTCACCAAAGAGTAGATACATAGCGCCTTCAACTGACTTTATGGTTTTATTTTATACATGGAAAGAGTTTGGGAATATCTTGGGAGATCTTATAGCGGCCTTTCAGTACTTAAGGGCAACTTATAAGAAATATGGGGACAGACTTTTTAGCAGGGCCTGTTGAGATAGGACAAGGGGTAATGGTTTAAAACTAAAAGAGGGTAGATTCAGACTGGATGTGAGGATGACATCTTTTGTGATAAGGGTGGCGAGACACTGGGCCAGATTGCCCAGAGACCTGGTAAATATCCCATCCCTGGAAACATTTAAGGCCAGGTTTTTCAGGGCTCTGAGCAAGCTGATCTTATTGACAATGTCCCTGCTCATTGCAGGAAGTTTGGACTGGATGATGTTTAAAGGTTCTTCCAATCCAAACCATTCCATGAATCTGTGAAGAAGACAAGGAAGAAAAGTGATGGGAATAGGTTTATCTGACTTGGCCTTATCTGATTTGCTAGGAACCAGAGGCAACAGACAAATGATACTGCAGCTCCTTCACGTTTCATGACACTCCCAGCTAACCCGGGATCATGCAGTGACTGAGTGCACAGATATCAACAATACATCAGACCCTATTCAAATACCATACTGTGAAGCTGGGAAAAGTAGAGGTAAATACTATTGTAAAATTAGGCTGACTGGAAGCTCGATTTCCCAAGATTTATGCCAGTCAAAGTAGTGTAAGCTCATTCGCCTCTGGCTGGGTCTGGATAACTCTTTAGACCCATGTTCTCACCCAAGTACTCATATGTGTAACTGCATGAATACTCACTTTTCCTGGTTATGCAAAGAGCTTCCTTGAAGCATGAACCAATTCTGATCCAAATTTCTTTTCTTTTTGGCACTCATCACAACCCTTGAGTATAGACTCTGGATATGTGATTAAGTTAAGTCATCTTCAGAAGAAATTATTCTTGTCCTGAAGAGGTTCTAAAATTATTCTTATTTTGCCATAAAGTTACAAAAAAAAGTTTTGTTGGCTAAATTTTTGTCTAATGTTATTCACCTGTCTTGCAGTGCTTTTGAGAATCATAACACACTGACCCATCTCTTTCTCTTAGCCCATTCTTTTCTGTTTGTCAGACGGATGAATCTTGTCTTGGAAAAAATCTGAGGCCATTTGAGCAGGATGAGTTGGTTTTGCGCAAACTGATGTTGCAGGGATTGCACTTTTAAGTGTTCCTCCTAGCACTGCACCAAAACTTATCATTCTTATCAGCTGTGAAGCTGTTTCTTGGGTCATTACGACTGATGTGATGGCTGTGAACAGAGTTGTAGGCTTTTGCTGTCACTTGAAGATTTGCTTCCAGAAAACAAGCCAAAGTGGTTGGAAAAAGATGGGATCTTTTTTCTCATTCCCCAGCCCCTGAGCTGCTGTCTGGGACACTTGCCAGTAGCAAAGGGTTGGCTTTCAGATGATGGATCTTGACTGTGCTGTTGTTGGCATCTCTGGAAAGGCTGTCAGCTCTGAAGCTATGAGAGTTGATTTGGTCTCCCTTCAGGAACTCTCATCATCAGTCAGTGGGGATTATTGTTCCTTAGGAGCTAAGTATTCGTGTTCCTTAGGGCATATGAACATGATTTTTCAGCAAAGTATCACATGAAAAAAATACTGAGAAGAAAGAAAAGGTAAAGCACTCTTTCAAAAGGTAGAGAGCAGCCAAGTCCAATTCCTGAAGAGAGGAGTAAAAAGTCTGTTCCTGCTGCTCCCACACTTTATTTCAGGGCAAAAAAAGAAAAATAAAAAAAAAGTATCTCCCAAGCCTCTTCCTGTAAAATTCCTGAAAAATCAATGCTGAAATGTCCAGAAAGGAAAAATTTGAATTGAAAGAATGTCAGCCAAGTGAATGACTGTACAAACCACATAAATGGATTCAGACAAAGTGAGAAATTATGGTGAGGGAAGCCAAATAAATTCTTCAGTATATAACTGTAATAGTAGCTGTGAAAGAGAAATAAATCCTCCATGCTTAGTCTGCCTTTTACCACACTACTCACAACTCTCTAAATGAGCCATAATAAAACACTTCAGTTATACAAGTCTAGGTGAGATTTGGAAAGAGAATGTAGCAATCTGATTCTTTCCAATACATAAGCAATGCAGAAAAATAGTAAAATATACATATGAAAAGAGCAACTTCCTATGCAAATTCTATTGCTTAACAAAAGGAATAAATTATCAGTCCAATATGAGCAATTCCCAAGGATTTTCTCCAGAAAAAGACTCCATCACCATCCTATCTGGAGTCCCACAAGCATCTCCAATTAATTTCATGACATTTCCATTGAATACTCGCAGCAAAAAGATTGCAAGGCTTTTTCAACACCATGTTTTAGTCTTAAACTCAAATTATCTCAATTTTGAAGTCTATAATAATGCAGATCATTGCTTCGCTATACTCTACATATTCTGCATCAAAAATTAAGAACCACAGAAAAGAAATATGCCAGTGATTAAAGAAACCAGTTATTGTCCCATTATTAGTTACATGTTTTCTGCTACAGCTAGGAAATAATTTAGTTCTTTCTAGAGATCAGCCATTTATCTTCAGGCAACTGAAGATTAAAGACTTCGTCAGTAATTATCACAAATAGTGCCCTGGACATACTGATTAAAGACACTTGTCATTGTACCTTATAAAGAGCAGTATATCAGCTCCCTTACTATTTCAGAATGATTATGTGTTGGACATCTGTTGGAGTCCCAATCACAGCTAATCACCATTTGCATCAGCAAGACAACCAAGGAATCTTTTTAATCCACCCATTTCAACACATGCTAACATATGAAAACGTTTGCCACTATGCTCTCACACCAGAGCAGAGAAGTCTGAGATGAAAACTAAAGGCATTTCTGTAAAAAATTAACAATTCCAGATGAAATTCTGACATAAATGACACTTCTGCAGTCTGGATTAGCTACATTTAGTAATTATAAATAAAAGCTATTTTAAATACTTGGGGGGGGGTTTGATTTATTTTTTTTTAAAAAAATATGTATCAGCTTTCTTAGATCCACAGGATCATATTATATATTACAGTTCCCACAATGGATCCTATGTGGGCTCTTCTCTGATGCACAATCTTCACAGAATCACTGAATATTCTGTGTTGGAAGGGATCCAAAAGGATCATCAAGTTAAACTTCTAAATGAATGGACTGTACAGGGATCAAATCCACAGCCTTGGGCTTATTAGCCCCATGCTCTAATGAACTGATATAATCTCAGAGTCTTCCTTCTTCAGAAGCAGAAAAAGTAAACTATTTGTCCAAAGAGCCATAACTACACAGAAGAAAAGAAGACTGAACACAGATGACTCCTACGTGATATAAAAATGTGGGTTGGAATAATGTTTTGGTGCTAGGCTAGAACAGCCCAGGTTTTGCATATGTTGCTGAAAAGATGAAAATGTTATCAAACTGTCTGTGGAAAAGAACCCTTATCATCAACAAAATTTTATTTGAATGACACTCCTGGTTCTTGTATTATGCCAGGCATAAACCTCATGTCTTTTGGGATTGCTACATCAATGCTAGATGAAAGAAGAACACTTCTCATCAAACACCAGTGCCTTATTAATGAGAAATCATATGATTAATCAATCTGATTACTTAGAAGTCAATTTATCTGCAGTGCAACTGCTAGCCAAATGAAAATAAGATTACTGTGAATACAGTTTCTTAATAATCCCCAGTATGTCATTGACTCAACTTGATTATAACACAGCAGGCATGTGATGCACAATATTACAAAGACATTAAACCAGCCTGACAACAGTGGAAACAGAAGAGGTTTATGGTACTGAGTAAGGCACAAAAATCCTGAAGTGTAAGAGACTGTTCAATTTGCAGATCTGCAAGGAACATTTTATTTTATTGTAGACAAATAAAGCCGCTGCAATTTTTCAGTATCCAGCTCTTGTGGCTGTTGAGATCACCTGAAAGCGTGAGCCAGTGTGGAGCTGAGATACAGACTCTGAAACATCCAAAACAACCCCTTGAACTTCCTCACACAGAAAAGCAATTTAGCAGACACAAAGGGGAATTCAGATTCCCCCAAGGGAAACCAGTCACACACAGCTCATGAAGCTGTTTCATCCCACTGGAATCTCTCAGGACTGCAGTAGATATGATCCTATTTTGAACATATCTACTGTGATGTATATTCCCTGTGAGTATAGGCTATGTGCTGAAGTTAACTTGAGAAAGCCTTAGCACTTTTTATTATTTTGTAGATTTTATTATTCTGTAGATTATTCTCTTCTAGTTTGTTGACCATAAAATTGTGTTCCTTCATATTTATCTGACAACACAAAAAGTATCTTCTTTCAATAATAAATATCTTTGTTGCCTTAATTGTACTTGAAAGGAAAGGTGTAGTATAGATAGGAAGAAAATAGAGAGAGAGGGAAGAAGGAAAGCAGAAAGGGAAGTTCCCTGTTTGCTAGGAAGAGGACTCATAAGTGGAAGGAAGACTTTAAAAGAAAAAGTAAAAATCACCAAGGTTTAAATAGAATTTATTATTATAACTACTCTGCCAAGCCAGGAGATGAGGAAAGTGTCAGTGATGTCCAGAGGTCATTTGGGGAGAGCTAAGGAAAAGCACACGTACAATCCAAAGCTGCTGGAAGTTAATTAGTCTCCACAGTGAGAAGTCAGGAGTGCAGAACAAGAAGCCTTCAGGATCTGTCTTAAGCAGTGACACCTCAGCAGCCCAAACTCAGAAGATTAGGCCAGGAAAGGACAAGAAGAGCTGATTGATGCAGACTGTTTTTAGAAATTAAGGCAGTTAATTTCCTTTCCAGTAAGGAAAAAGCAAATCATTGACAGAAAGTAGACGAGCATTTCCACAGTCAACCTGTGGGCATAAAAAGAGGATTAATTCTGTGATGCATCCAAGTTCTATCAGGAAAAAGGAGGGGAAATGGAAAGTATGACCTACATATGATATATCAAGGTAAGAGTCTTCTACTTTGTATTCAAGAGATATCTGGAAAACATAACTTAGTAGTTTTAACATCATATTTCAGCACTTTTCTGGCTTTCCTGAGTATTTAAAACTACTGTAAATCCAATCACTACTCTACTGTGTTCAAATCTTTTCTGAACCATTTGTGGTGAACTGACCTTTGTTGACCATCAGATGCCCACCAAGCCACACCCCTTCTTCAATCAGACAGAGAGAAAAATACAAGAAGCTCAAAAGACAAGACAGGGTCCTCAAAAGGACAGGGAGACCACTTACCAGTTACTGTCATGGACAAAGCAGACTCTGCTTGGGGAAATTAATATAATTTATTAGCAATTAAACGGAGTAGAATGGGAAACAAGAACAAATCTAAAACCACCTTCCTCCAGGGCACAGCCACCTGCCCTGGCACTGGGCCCTCCAAGGCTTTGTCACCAGGGTCTTTACCACAGGCTGGAGGGAAATCTGCTCTGGCACCTGGAGCACCTGCTTTCTCCCTTCTTCATTGACCCTGGTGCCTGAATGGTCATTTGTTTCCCATGTTCTCAGAGCTTCTGGACAGCGGTTCTCATTCTTTCTTAAATATCACAGAGGTTCTACAATCATTACTGACGGGCTCAGCTTTGGCCAGCAGTGGATCTACCTTGGAGCCAGCTGGAATAGTCTCTGCACGTGGGGGGGAAGGTTCTTCTTTCCTCTCACAGAAGCCTCCCCTGGTCCCATCCCCCTCTGGTACCAAAATCTTGCCGCATATACCCAAAACATCATGCCAGTAATCCATCTACTGCATATGATAACACTAGAGAGGACAAAATTTACTTTTGTGAGCCAATCTGCTTCTTGAGTTTGTAGAATTTATACCAAACCTATGAAACTGAATAAATTGTGCAGTTAGTAAGTGCTTCAGACACCACAAACTACTGTTTTCCTGGGGTTTTATGCCTGGACTTGAGGAAAAGGGTACAATAGGAATGATTTAGAGCTCCTATGCATTACAAGACTCTGCTCATTTGTAATATTTTGGAAAGTATTCTGGAAAAATAATCTATCTGCAGCTGTCAGGGGAAGAAAAAAAAAAAATCTCTTTTTGGTTTACTCACAATAGTTAAAGCTAAAATAAGGAAAGTCTTGACTGCTTGCAGTCTTACAGTAAACTGAATAATCAGATTTGGTTCCCTCAAAAAGATACTAACAGAAGGCACTTGCCCATGAGAATACATTTTAAGAGTTTAAGCCTAGAGACTTCTTACATCAAGGAAAACACAGAAATACATATGAACTGTAGAAGGAGATGAAAACAAAACTAAACTAAATACAGGATAGACCAACATTAACTGTTTCATGGAAGTTTATGATATGAAAAGGAACTAACCAAAGTCCCTATAAAATTGATTTACCCATGTCCAGCCTCCCAGTGAATCTTTGTCAGCCTTGGAAGACAAGATCCATTAATTGTTCTACTCTAGATTTAGCCAGATGTGTCAAATCAGAATAGTTTATGAACAGAAATATCTGTGGTATATTTTGAGTTCTGCTATTCAGCAGTTACTATGCAGTAGGCAAGGTCCAAACAAAAATATGTGTAAAGTAATCAGAGAGGTCTACAGGTTTTGGGGTTTTTATTTAATGAACAAGGTAGGATCCATTCTCATGCCTACTAGCAGTGATGCAAAATTCCCCAAATTACTTGAAGTTTAACAAACACATTCAAACAAGCTGGAATAATATCTACAAGTTTTTAAAGGGAAGAAAACTTGACCCAGTGCCAAGCATTGCAGCACTACAGGAACTAGTATTGCTTCTCTTCCTTCAATCCCTTACAGCTTGATATAAACTTCCATATAAACCAGCAGTCAGTCACAAGGCCTTTGCTCAGAGTTAGGTCTAATCCCCACAAGCATTTCTTTTCTAGCTCTGAATTTTTATTTTTTTTTATGTTAAACCAAGAGAAATAGCCTTTGCTCATTATTATACATCATGCATAGCAAAGGCAAAAAGGCCATCATGGTCTATTAAATTAAAATACTCAGCTCAAAAACAGATGTCCTGACTTACAGACGTTTCTGAAGCTAAGCAAATGCACACCTGGCCATGTGGACTGTGCAGCATCATATTTATGATGCTTTGGTGTCTGGCATTCTGATGACTGCAGGGTAGCAAAGTGCTAAAGCCAGCTCTTGGTGGAGTAGTTTCATTTTGGTATTTCATAGGTCACCTGCTAGGATAATAATAATTGTATTGGCTCTGACCGGGATGGAGTTAACTTTCCCCATGGCAGCCCTCCCAGCACTGTACTGGGGGTTGGTGGTTTCAGAGGTGTTGATGACACCCCTGCTGTTTTGTCTCCTGCTGAGCAGAGCTGGCACAGCCCCAGCACTGTCTCTCCAATATTCCCCCATCGGTAGGGTTGGAGTGGACAAGGTCCTGGGAGGGGACACAACCAGGCCAGCAGACCCAAACTGACCAAAGGGATGTTTCATACCATAGGATGTGTGCTGAGAAATAAAAGCTAAGAAAAAGGAGGAGACGGGGTAGCATTCACTATTATGCCATTTGTCTTCCAGAGAAAACAGTTCACAACCTGAAGCTCCACTTCCCAGGAAGTGGTTGGACATCATCTGCTGATGGGAAGGAGAGAATAAATCTTTTCCTTTGCTTCTGCAGTGACTTTATCTTTACTCACAATTTTTCTCTATCACACCGTCCTGTTAAGGAGGGGAATGACACAGTGGCTTGCTGAGCACCTTGCTTTCAATCAAGGTCAAATCATCAAAATTACACTGCCATTAT